>CAOLHI010003747.1:0-157614 GCA_948474755.1 Ctenosaura bakeri | reverse complement strand
ACTTCCAGCATAAATTGGATAAGCACAGTAATAAATAATGTTGGTTGGATCCAGACTTTGCCTTCTGTCTGTGGAAGGGTAGAAAGTTTTTAATCTGGTAAAGCATTCCTACTGGCTGAAAAAGGAGGTGGCAGAAATGTTTCTTGATTTCCTGTGCAATCCCTGAACTGCCTAAAAAATCTGTTCTGTAGGGATTAGAATCATAGAGCTGGAAGAAACCACAAGGACCATCGAGTCCAGCCCCTGTCATGCAGGAATACATCATCAAAGCATTCCAAACAGGTGTCCATCCAGTCTCTGTTTATAAACTTCCAAAGAAGGAGACTCCACACCACTCCCAGGCAGCATATTTCACTGTTGAACTGCTCTCACCATTAGGAAGTTCTTCCTAATCTTTAGATGGAATCATTTTTTCCTGAAGTTTAAAGCCATCGCTCTGTGTCTTAGTCTTTGCATGTCTTAGTCTGTGAAGCAACAAAAAACATGGTTGCTCCATCCTCCATATAACATCCCTTCATATATTTAAACATAGCTATCGTGTTCCCTCTTTACTTTCTTTTCTCCGGGCTAAACATACCCAGCTCCCTAAGCCACTTTTCATAGGCCATGGTTTCTAGGCCTTCTACCATTTTGGTGGCTCTCCTGTGGACATAGAATTGGAAGAGACCACAGGGGCCATCCAGTCCAACCCCTTGCCATGCAGGAACACACATCAGAGCATTCCCAACAGAAGGCCATCCAGCCTCTGCATAAAAACCTCCAAAGAAGGAGATTCCACCACACTCTGAGGCAGCATATTTTGCTGCCGGATAGCTCTGACCATCACGAAGTTCTTCCTGAGGTTCAGGTGGAATCTCCTTTCCTGCAGCTTAAATCTCTTGCTCCTTGTCCTAGTCTCTGGTGTAGTGGAACACAAGCCTGCTCACTCCTCAACATGACACCCCTTCAAATATTTAAACATGGCTATCATGTCCCCTCTAAACCTTCTCTTCTACAGACTAAATATACCCAACTCCCTAAGCCGCTCCTGATAAGGCATGGCTTCCACACCCTTCACCATTTTGGTGGCCCTCCTCTGGACGTGGTCCAGCTTGTCAATATCCTTCTTGAATTGAGGTGTCCAGACCTGGGCACAGTATTCCAGATGAGGTCTAACCAAAGCAGAATAGAGTGGTACTATTATCTCTCTCAATCTAGACATCATACTCCTGTTGATGCAACCAAGAATCACATTGGCTTTCTTGGCTGCGGCATCATGCTGCTGACTCATGTTCAGCTTGTGATCTACCAACATGCCTAGATCCCTTTTACATGTACTGTTTTCTAGCCATGCATCCCCCATCATATATTTGTGCATTCCATTTTTTCTGCCTAAGTGTAGCACCTTACATTTGTTGAAATTCATTTTGTGAGCTTTGGCCCAGTTCTCCCAATCTATCAAGGTCATTTTGAATGTATTAGCAACCCCTCCCAGTTTGGTGTCATCTGCAGATTTGATCAGCATCCCCTCTAGTTCTTCATCTAAGTCATTGATGAAGATGTTGAATAGCACTGGTCCCAAGACAGAACCCAGTGGCACCCCACTAGTCACTTCTTTCCAGGATGAAAAGCTGCCATTGGTGAGCACCCTTTGGGTTTGGTCAGTCAGTCAATTACAAATCCACCTAACAGTAGCTCTGTCCAGCCCACATTTAATAGCTTCATTGCAAGAATATCATGGGAACTTTGTCAGAGGCCTTACTGAAATCGAGATATGCTACATCTACAGCATTCCCTTCATCTATCAAGCTTGCAACTCTTTCGTAAAAAGAGATAAGATTAATCTGGCATGACTTATTTCTGAGAAATCCATGTTGACTTTTAGTGATTACGGCATTGCTTTCTAAGTAATTACAAACTGTTATAATCTGCTCTAGGACCTTTCCTGATATTGATGTCAGGTTGATTGGGCAATAATTATTTGGGTCCTTTTTTTTTTCCTTCTTGAAGATGGGGATAACATTTGCCCTCCTCTAGTCTGCTGGGACTTCTCCTGGTCTCCAAGAGTTCTCAAAGATTATGTTCCAGGTTATCAATATCCTTTCTGAATTGGACGCAGTATTTCAAATGGGGGCTGACCAAAGCAGAATAGAGTGTCACTGCTATTTCATTTGATCTGGATATTGTACTCCTGTTGATCCAGCCTAGAATTGCATTGGCTTTTTTGGCAGCTGCATTGGATTGTTGACTGATGTTTAGCTTTAAAGTTTTGTCTTTAAATGTCAACTGAAATTGAGGAGGATTTCTCTTGAATACAAAGATCCATGATTTCATCAGTGGAGTAGACTCTACCCCAATGTTGATTGCTACTGTTTCACACCATTATATATGGTTGTTGTGCCCTGGTGATCAAAGGTCTGGTGAGAAGACTTTCCATGTCTGTCTGGACTGATCTTTGGATAGCAGACATGCAGTCTCTCATTGTAGCTGCAGTCAGATCATGTCAGTTTGATAATACCTGTCAAAGCCCGGAAACTAATATCTTTCCTCAGAGGAGCAGAATATTCCACCCGTTGTGCTGAATCAGATTTTTCTCGACTTGAAATGGAACTAACAAGTAGTGCAGATAGTGACTAAGTAAAGCTAAAGGTACTACAGTTATAGCTTGGCAGAATAAAGTTAAGCTGTTGATATAAGATATATCAAGTACAGCTCTCTTTATGCATGTGTCCTAAGAAGTAGTATTCTTTCTGATGTACTCATGTTTTGTTATATATAAGGAAGCACAGGAGGTTGTCAGTATTTGTGAAAGATTCATTCCAGGGCCTCTTGTGAATACCAAAAGTCAAGTCCCTATCAAAACATGGTACATGGCAGTAGCAATCACTGCTGCCATCTCCCTGCCAAAACCCCAGGGCAGGGAGCACCTTTGAGAGAAAGTTACTGCCTACTCTTTGATGGCTGGCAGTGGCAGAGGTTCCAATCTGGGTCGTATGCTTACTTGCAGGCAGCCAGAGTTAGAAGGAAGCCCTCAGCTATCACAGAGCAGGCAGCACCTCCAGGAGGAAACTGATTCCCCTTCTGCTGTGCCTGGCAGTGGTGCCATACCTTTCTCAGTTACTCATGAACAAGCAGGATTGGAGCGAAGCCCTCAGCCAACACAGAGTAGGCTGTACCTCTGGGAGGAAACTGATTCCCTTTCTGCTGTAGTGGCAGTGGTGCCATACCTTTCCCAGTTACTTGCGAGCAACCAAGATTGGAACAAAGCCCTTAGCCATCACAGAGCCTGCAGAACCTCTGGGAGGAAATTACTCCCTACTCTGCAACAGATAGGAGTGCTGGTTTCCTCCCAGAGATGCTGCCTGCTCTGCAATAGCTGATGGCTTTGCTCCAGTACTAGTTCTGTACAAGTAGCTGGGATAGGTGGGGCGCTATTCCCAGCCACGAAGAGTTGGGAGCAGTGGCCTCTTAGAGGTGATGGCTGAGGGCTTTCTTCTGATCCTGATTGCTCTCCAGCGGTTTTTAAAATATTTAAAATATTTTTCTCTTCATCTTGCATAAGGTTGAGTTCACAAATACTTTAGCTTACTAATAAGGAGGAGCTGCTGTATGTTCTCTTTACATGATTACAAATATTCCAATAAATAATTTCCTCATAAAGCTTTAGATGTGGTAGGATATAGTGTATGAACTGAATGCACTAAATTGGATGACAGTATTTAGAACACTGACAAATGTTCCAGTTCTATTGTTCATGGAAAACCTGTATCAGTGCACTGGGGTAACCTTCAATAACTCAGAGTCCTTTCCATGCCTCAGTGAAACAGTAGAGAAATAATGTTTAGAAGTGTTGGAGCCACTGTAGTTTAAATGTGAAAGTAATTTGATTTCAGATCAAATAATTTTTTGATTGTTCAAAAAATATTGTCACTTGTTTCCACTCTGATTTGAAATGTGCTTTTAGTTTGTTTTTTTATGCTAATATGTTATTTATTTTACACATAATGAAGATTTTTTTCTAGTAAAGGACATGCCATTTTTAATATCTGAGGAGGTATATCGTCTGGAAGTCAAATAATCATGCTAGTCTTGATTAATCTCTGTATGAATATTGGTAAGAATTAGTCACGTAACATCAACTGTGAACTGACATCTGATAATACAAGAGCCTCTTGTGTTACATGCTGCTGTGTTAATGTCTGTATAGATTTTTTCAGCAATCTCATAACTTCTAGTTCTAGGAACGTGAATTATAAGTGTCTATGTTCTTTACAAATGATCTCCATGTATATGATACTTATATAGTTTAGCTAAAATTGCAGTTTAGTTGAAAGAAACAGTGACCAGTAATGTTACATGTAAAACTTAGTATAATAAATTAGAGTTTGTTTTTTGGGCTGCTGCTGTTTCAGATTGGGAAAAAATTTGCTTGACTTCTGTTTGATTCATAAAGCTTTTACGGCTTGAAATGCTGGTAGAAAACTCTAGAGTTCCTTAGAGTCTTGAGAAGAAACACACAAAAGAACATATTGTCTAGATATTTTCTGATGGAAAATTGTTTTGTGATGTGCAAACAAGAAAAGTTTTCTGGTTAGAACAAAATTTTAATTCTGATTTGAGTAATATGAAATAATTGGCATATTGTAAGTGGAATCTCTACACCTCTGACAAATTGGGATGAATCTCAGTCCCTCTTAAAGTGACAGGTTGTGTGTTAGCATATCTTGAAATGGTTGCTATGGATTTTCACATGTTGTCTTTCCCTTTGCACCCAATTTCAGATGCTCCTTCTTGAGACAATATTATCTTTAAAAAGTGTCTAGAAGAAAAATGGGGGCAGAAAAGTATACTTTTGGTAATGGTGTTGACAAATTTGGTAAATTACAAGACCAGTGGTTTGTTTTGGAAGGAAAGTAGGCTTCTTTAGGAGTTTAAAAATCCTAATATGGAGAAGGCAGAAGGGTATTTACTCTATTTACCTCTGTTAGCCGAACCTCACTTTTTAGTAGGAAGAGCAGGGAGAAAATCTATAACAATGTTTCAACAAAGTCGCATGGCTTTGTTCTGTTGCAGACTCTGAGCATGTTTCCCAATCACATAGAGAGGAGAAACTGTTGAGCTGAAAACTGTTCAAGCCTCTCCTTGGACCATCCCTTTCACTATGAAGAGATCAGGGATAGAATAGGTCTTAAAGAGAGCAGGTATCCTCATTTCTTCTCCATATTTTAAATTCCTGAATGCTTAAAAATTATTTGTGTGCTTAACTGTGTCAGTTTTGGCTTGTATATGCTTAATTGAGTTAAATTACTTCCCCACCTCCATAGTACCTTTCTGTGGTAGTGGGATTATGTACATCTGGACATTGAAAAAACTGATAGGAAAAGAAATCAGCTCATTTAAAATGTGGCTCTGGAGAAGAGTTCTCCTAAAAAGAGCTCCTAAAAAGACATGATTGCATCCCAGACCAAATCAAGTCTGAACTCTCAGTAGAGGTGAAGATGGCTAAATTGATGCTGCCATACTTTGAAGATATCATGAGATCCTGTGACATATTAGAAAAGACAGTAATACTTGTTAAAGTGGAAGGAAGTCAGAAAAGAGGAAGACTGCACTACAGGTAGATTGATTCCATCAAGGAAGCTGTGATCTTGAGTTTGTAAGATCTGAGGAGAGCAGTGGATCACTGGGGGTCTCTGAGATTTCTCATTCATGGGGTCTCCGTAAGTCAAGTCAACTTGATGGCAAATAGCAAAAATTACATGCGACATGGGATGACATGTAGTTTTTAATGTGTGTTCTAAATAGTGATTATGCCTTTTGGAACATGTTTTGGTGAGCCTTGGCTGTATTTGCAACTTTCTTATCTTAATGTTAAATATGAGTAATTGAGTGTTGTTTTTTTTAAAAAAAGTTCATGCTTTATGATGCTGAACTGTAGATATTTTTCAGTTTGTGTTCAGCAAAAGTGAATTACATACAGTTATCAAATGGGATTAACATTTTGAATGATTCTTATCAATTAGTCAGTTGTTGGAGGAAACAACGTACAGGAAATAACTTCTCATTTGATGGTCTAAATAGAAGTATTGAAGAGTGAGATAGCTGTGAAACAATTGATTAGTAGCGGCAGAGAAATGCATTTCATCTTCTATCTACTGCTGCTACTGCTTCATTTCCTAGAAGCAGTAATGCCAGTAAGGATTTACATTTGTGTTTGTAGAAGTGAGGTGTAGGATCTTCCATTAACAGAGCTGTGTCAATCCTCTACTCTTGAAACACTAATGTGTCAAAGCTTTACAAACGGAACCATTTTCCCTTGATGATCTGCTTCAGATAACAATGACACAGATGTCCACCCACTTCAGAGATTGATTTAGGACTTCTTATATCATGAAGCAGTAAATGCATGTTCCTGCTGAATAGTGAAAACTTGCCACTTGTATTGCTTCTCTGTGTTATTTGCATTTGCAAACTCATACTGTTTAAACTGTTCTTATAAAATGTTTTATTGTGTACCTTTTAGTGAATTGTGTACCTTTAACTCAACATTCTTGATGGCTCAAGAAAATCACAGATTACTAGAGAATTAAAGAGAGCTCTGCTGTAAACCTAAATAGAGTAATTAAAATAAATTTTCATAACTGTTTAACCTTTTTTGCATCCCTATTTAGCATTTTATGTTTATCTGTCTATGCCTGTTTGAGGTAATTGTATTGGGTTTGCAGTGAGTTATAGAAAGTTCACATAGGTGTAATTCATGGTTATAATTTAAGGTATCTTCAGAACAAGTTTCAAAAGAATGAGGCGGGAGTTGATCCCTTATTCCCAAAGAATGTGACAGAAGTTGGTTCTTTATTTTCACTTCCTTATTTGCATGAAACTTCAAAATGGAGGTTAGAAGCTCAGTTGTATTGATATATATACCTGACCTACAAATCATTCTTTGTGAACCACTCAAATCATACATCTCTAAATCTAGAAGAGACTATTGACACCCATCTGATCCAAATCTCTTTTGTGGGGAGCTTTGCCAAGTGTTCCAAATTTGGGGGGAGGAGTTGCCAATTCTCTAACCCTCAGAAAGCTGTGGGCCACAGCAAATCATGCATGCCTGGAACCAGGAGAAGCTTCTCTGTAAGGAAACATCGACATCTACCCAGCTTCTATCTCCTTGCATGTGCAAGGCACTGCTAAGCATGCTAACCCAAACCAGTAATGCATATTGACATAGGAAAGAATAAGGAATTGCTTCTTTATACTCCAAATTTTACACCCCTAGAAACCAGAGAGCATCTTCTATCAGATGACATCAACACCTATCTGACACAAAGTTCTGTGTATCTGTATGACACTACCAAGTGTGCTAGCATAAATCATTAATACAAAATTAGGTGGATAAAAATAACCAACTGCTTTTTTTGCACCCTTGAAACATCTGGAGATAACCCCGAATCAGGCATTCTTGGAACTTGGAAAAACTGCTGTATCAGATTGTGTTGGTGCTAGTCTGGCTGAAAGGTTTGTGTATACACAGAGTGATGTTTAAGTTTGGTATTTGATTTGATTATTAAGAAAAATAGCACAGAAGCATGCAGAACTATTGTGGTGGACCTCAAAGTTAACTGTGCATCACCCCATATGTTTCAAAGTGATCAGGGATGTGTTATGTACTGGATAGCTTTATTCACCTCAAAGCTAATCTTAACATGACATATTCCATCATGTATCGACAGTTGAAATATGGTATGGTTTTATGCTCTTTTTCCTAATAATTCTGTTAAATAGGGAATTTAACAGTGCCCTATTTATACAAAAACCCTTAAGACAGATGGGTATTGACGTCATATGACAGAGACATATACATATATCTCCTGGTATATACAAACCGCAGCTTTTTGGGAACATGTAGAGAAATGAAATCTTATTTGTTTCTTCCTAAATTTGTGTTAGTGGTTTCCACTGCACATTTGACAGGAGGCTCTGCACTTACTGTATTTATTTCTATCCTGCCTTTTTCCCAGTGGACTTAGGGCAGTTTGCAAAAGTTAAAAAAAATACTAAAAATACATGAAATACAAAGGTTAAAAATATCATTAAACTATCCATAACACTAAATCCAGGCTAAAAAGCATAGTGAATTAAAAACAAATAAACTAAACACAAACACTATATTGCAGTTTTGTAGGCCCTGACCCCTTGAACAGTCGATTTTCAAAGGCCTGCCAGTGTGTGTATGTGTAAAGTCTTAACTTGTCTGTGGAAAGATATCAAGGAGAGTGATAGTCTAACTTTTTCTGGGGAGAGAGTTCCATAAACTGGGAACAGAGGATGTCAAAACCACGGGCAGGATGATATGGTTTTCATCCAAAGGGGTGCAGCTTTGGTCCTGCAGGCTCTGCTGTCCAAAGCAGGACAACCTGGTCCTGTTGGATGTCAGTGCACCTGAGGTGGGGGCTCTGTCCTGATTTTCAGGATGTATGATTTGAACTGACCAGCTTTTTTGTGTGGTATAGAGTATTAGTTCTTTGTTTACCTAAATTTGTGTTAGTGTTTTCTGCTGGCACACATGGTAGTGCTTTATGCACACTTAATAGTTTTGTGCCAGATGGCAGTAGATACTGTCATACAAAGGAGCCACTTTTTGTTCCAGCAATAAATGGGTGGTGTATGTATGTTGTGATCTGCAGACAGTTTCCAGGAAAAAAGAAGCACTTGTAGCCAATGGCCACAAATATGATACCAGACCCCTGGTCCATTTTTTAGACGTTCTAATATCCTGCATTAGGCAGCCTGAGAAGCATTGCCCTACAGCACAGAAACTGGAAGAGAAGAAGGAAATGTCTTGCTTTTCAGGCAATTCAGGGATGCTTTTCTGTTTTCACATGCTGTGCACAGAGTGGAAAGAAGGGAGTATCCCTGTGTTGCTGAAGGATTTCTTCTGTTTTCTGGTGTATATTCTGTATAAGTAACTTAATATGCTAATATATATTTGAAATATATTTAAATTATGTTTAAGCCATTGAAGTGAGTCAGGAAGAGAGGTTATGATTCTTTCAAAATACTCTGTGAATATCTATAGGATGTTTTTTTTAGTTGATCCAACAATATTAAAACCTTATTTGTTACTTCCAGAAAAAGAGGTCTTAGTTTGAATGAGGGACATCTGGAAGTTATTAATTCCCAGAGGCCATCTGGGAGAAGGATACAAAGCTTTATAGGCCTAAAAAGGTCATATACAAGGGAGAATTGGGGAAAAGTACAGAAGACAAGGAAATCATAAGGAAGACAGGAGGAAGAAAGTGGCAGCATTTTCCCTCCTCCATTTGGTCCCCATTCTACCTATCATGTAGGCCCAAAACGACATGCTTCCATCTGGGCCTGATGAAGCCTTGATATGATTCTAACTGTAGCAGGAATAGTAGTATTTAAAGACATAGCCATATTGGACTGCATCAGCATAAAAAGTTATAAAGGAATCCTGTGGCACCTTTGAGACTAACTGAGAATAAGAAATTTCTAGCAGAAGCTTGCACAGTCTCCAGTCCACTTCATCGGATGTACTATATGAAGACATAGAAAATAGTACAATTCTCTGCGTGTGTGTGTGTGTGAGAGAGAGAGAGAGCGCGCACGAGAGAGCAGGGGGAGAAGCTTGTGGAAACTTATGTTGATAGGAAAGATAAGCCTTTGGGAGCACTCTGGTGTAATACATATCAACAGAACCTATACACTCAAGAACACTGATCACTCTGTCATGATGCATAATTCCTGAAGCCTCATTTTGGAGAACAGAGATAGGATAGTATGATGTACCCTCCCTTCCCTCTCTGACAGGTGCCTTCAGCAATAGCTGGGCTGTTTGATGATATTTATATTAGCATAGTTTTATGATTTCTATCTAGATGAAAATTTAGTGAAATTTAAAATTGTGTCTTTTCTTTCACCTGTCCATCTTCCTAAAAAATTGTTTTGTAAGATCTAGGAGCACCTATAAATTTGGAAAATTTCCTAGATACCTCTTTGATATAAGAAGAGAAAAGAACATAAGCCACCTGTGAAGTATTAATACATGATTGTATAAATTACTCAAAGCATGTGCCCACAAGTAAGCCGTGATGGGTTATGGCTTCCCGGGGGGGCGGGGTAAACACACAGCCAACTCTCTGGAAACCAGGAGAACCATCCAGAAGGTTTTGTGTTTTCTAATGTTTCTTTGATGACTTCCCCCAGTCAGAAAGGTTATTTCCTTCTTTACACCGTCATTTTATGCTAGAAATAACAGGCCCTATTTTCCTTAAATGCTTTGAAGAGGCTTGTAAGCGCTGTGGAAATCTAGACAGGGGTGGTTAATGTAATGCATTTATATTTATATTCAGCAACATTAATACAGTTCTTTCATTTGCCTCCAGCTATCTTTGCTGAAAAACAACCTCCTTTAAATGCTGAGTTTATTGAAAGCCAATAGCTGCTAAATGCATATCCAATATATAGATGCATGTCTTTCTGAAACTGAACTATGAAATGCTCCATGGATATTTCTGTTGAGTTACACAGCATATAGTTGTAAGGCTCTCTAAATAAGATTTGATTTTTAAATGTCCTGGATGGGTTCAGATGCCTGGTTTAAAGTTGCAGTCGTAGTAATATAGTATCAGTTGCCATGAAACTTGTCTTGATTTTGAAAATGAACTGGTTTAGTCTTTCTTTCTTTGTTTCAAAATTACCATCTTTGAAAATGGGTGGCATTTTACTACAGATTCTCATTGCCTCTGGCTGTTGCAACAGATGACACAATTTAGTTCTGGAATGACTGTGGCATGTGGTTTGTTCTGTCTGTGTTGAATGTCTTACTTGTGTGTGACAATTCATTAAAAATTCCTTCATGTTTCTGATTTTCAGAATCATCTTTAATGTATTGTTGCTTAATTAATTAAAAACCAATCTGTTTTACAATCCTAAATACATGTTTAGTTTTTGCTTTCCTGCAGGTTTCTCAACAGAAATTATATTTGAAATGTCATATTGGATTTTAGTAGTGACAAAACAAGGTTTTTTTCAACAGTATTAGTATCTCTCAAAGGGGAGGAAAACTGAGCATTTGTCCATAGCTTTTTTGTTTTCTAGAGTTTTATTTGTGCTGTTAACAAGATTACTCGTGCTAAATGTGTTATAACCTAGGAGTCAAAAGACTGTATCCAAGTCTATCTGTTCCCTTCCTTTTGCTTTCCTTGCAGCTCACTATATTTTCTAAACTGCTGTGGATAATTGGTAGTCTTTGGGGGATGTAAATTTGGGGAATGTAGTGGAGAGGAAAACAAGGTCAAGTCCTTTTGAGCATGACTCATCCTCACATGACATTGGATGTCATCCAAAATGTTTTGAAGTAAGAATGACTTGCAATGATGTTAGAAAGCATGACCCTCCACCAGGAAAATTGGCTTAGTTTTTTCAAGGCTTAGTGGGGATGGGGATGTCTTCACATTTGATGTAAGTTCTTAAATCTTAGTGTACAGGGATTTAAAACATTTTTATTCACTATAGTGTCCGCTCTATAATAACTATGTAAGATTTGTGAACACCTATGATTGTCACCTTAGGGTTGCTATAAGTCTGTAATAACTTGAAGGCAAGCAGCAATAGCAACAATCACTGAAAGATCAGTTTCTTTTGTTACCTTACTTTCCTATATTGTCTGTGTTGAAAACGCCTTTGTATTTCTTGCTTGATATGTGCAACATAATAGAATTAAACCTGTGTTATTTTAGTAAATTGATAAATGAGAATTTGAACTTTTTTAGGAAACAATTTGGGAACCTGATGGCCTGTGTTGTGAAAATTTTAGAGGAACATTATTTCCCCATTTTGGCACATGGGACAATTATTAGGATCAATGCCACACTCAAATTTCATCAGAGTATCTCTACTAATTTAAGATTCTTCCTAAAACTCTTTCTAGATAAGAGCCCAGCATATTTTGAAGCATGAGTGGCCAGAGGATGTTGGACTGCAACTCTAGCACTCCTAGCCAACATAGTCAGTAGTGAGGAATGTTGCTAGCTGAATTGTTGTCCAACAACATCTGGAGGCCTGCATGGTTTCCACCATTGCTTTGGACCATATTGAGAACTATCTGCTCAAAACAAAGTCTGTACTGTGGTTCATATTGCCATTTTCCCTTAAAGGGATTTGTCTTGAGAGTTAATAATCTGATAAATGTGCACCCTGGACTTGTAAACACAAAATGTTGCAAACACTCAAGATTCACTTTTCATTTTTCAGATCACTATATTTTAAAATGTTCCCATGGAAAAGCATATGGCAGTTCTTGGATTTCTTTAACAAATTTCAACTCTGTCTAACCCTTACCATTGTTGGGGCTACTTCAGTGTAAATGGTGCAAAAACAACAGCCTAATCTGCAGTCGGAGAAGGTCATTGGCATTGGATAGAGAAGTACACCATTCCTTCTGGAAAGGGAAGTAGGTCTGTGAACCACAAAATCCCTGAGAAAGAAGTCTATTTTTACCCATTTCTCCTGGGAAGAAGGTGGAAAAGAATGCAGTCAAACACCTACCTTTGCTCATTTTTTGACAACTGCAGGTAAGTTACTGACTCTCTGAAGGGAAGAAAGAAGAGCAATTTGCTCCTTCCTCTGAGTGATGCTTGCATGGAATGTTCAGGGAGCAGTGATTCTTTACTCCAAGCTTCAATCATTAAAATATTTCCCAGGGACATGAGTCTGCTTCTGTACTTTTTATCTTTCTAGATTGAGTCTTGAAATTTATTTGTTTGTCTTGACACTGCTGGTGCTACAAGAAAGCATTGCTCACACAAAAGACCTGGATGGATGGGCTGCAAGAGACCATTAGAAATAGCTATTTTATGTAACTTTTGAAACTTGTGTAGCACTGAGCAGGGACTAACTCGGTTAAGTCTGTTATCATCTAAATTCCATCATAACATTGTGACTAAATGCAGGATTTGCAGTTATAGCACTAAGTTTTTCTTCTCTTCTCTCCTGTGCTTTGCTTAACATATTGAACATTTTGGAGAACTCAAAAGTTGTCCAGACTCAGAGAATTCAAAAGCTTTAGGTAAAAGTTAATTTAGTTCTGTTACTAGAACTATTTTCGTCTATAGAATCAGGAGATGGAGAGGCTCCAAATTTCCTCCAGAGATTACTCCTGAAAGAGCAGATTTTCAAGGAGTAGCCCTGCAGGAAAAGATAAAATACCATTGTATGAGTAGAAGTCTGTTCTCTTGACATTCTGTTTTTCCCTGTTTTGACTGATATTGTACAGTTAAGACATTGTTCAGTTGTGCACATTAAACATGCATAAAAGGAGAATGGACTGATAACAGAGATCCCTTTTTTATTTTTTGGAATCGTACCTTTTATAAAAGCTATCCTTTTTCAATCTGCAGCTCACAAACAGACTTCCCACCCTGCCATACAACTGTGGGATTGTTCTCCTGACCAATATAATGCACAGCTACAAAGCAGCATGTTTAGGGTTTTATGCAAGAAAACTAATATAAAAAGTGTGTTTAAAAGACATAACACAGTAGCCCCTCTACTTTCACGAGGGCTTGGGGTTCAGAACCCATGTCATGGGCAAAATGCCAGGGCAAAATACATGATAATGTGGGGGAGCTTTAGAGGGGAAAAGGAGGGCTCACGTGAGCCTCCTTCCCTTCTTTGTGTTTTGCCTCAGTGCATGTTCTCTGGCTGGGGCCAAATGCATGGGAATGGGCAGGGGGAGCTCCAGAGGGGAAGAATGCACGTGTATGCCTCCACCCCCCAACATTCTCTTGTCTTTTTCCTGGGTGTGCTTGCCTTCTTTCTCTGCGCCCAGCAAAATGCAGGGAAATGGGAGGAGGAGAAGGCACTTGCAAATAATCACATTTGTGAAGGTCATATCTGTGAATGTGGAAGGAGTACTGTGTGCACTTATGGTTCCTTTCCCTCTCCCTCTGTGTTCTTTGTGCAGCGTTAAAAGAATAAACAGGCGTATGTAGGCCTAAATCTTATTGTTAGACCTGACTAGAAAAGACTCATTCAATTGTAGGATTCACTTACAGGTTGTTCCCCATTCAATAATTGATTGAATGGTTTACTCTAGGTAGGACTGACCAACAAGGTGTCAGCCATAGTATATTTTAATAGTGGGGGACAACTATGCAGTGGGCAGGGGCCATTTTTCTATCCTTTGCCTGCCTAGCAGGCCATGTAGGCACGTTTTGATGTACCCAAAGTGATGTAACATCGTTTCTGGCTGCCAATTTTGGCCAATCTTTTAAGATTTCTTATGTGTTTGGGGGAGGTTTTGGGGAGGTTTGGAGTGTTAGGGGAAGCAAACAGCTGTGCTTTAGGAACATTTTGGACTATTTTGAGGCAAAAATTGCCCCCCCACACACATTTAGTTGTCTTGGGGCTTTGGAGGGGTTTTGGGGGAGTTGTGTGTGTCCTGTAGGCTGTACTTTGCTATCTCCTGTTTTATAGGGAAAGGTTGCCGTTGTGTGCCTTCAAGTCATTTCTGACCTATGGTGGCCCTCAGGTGAGCCTCACAGTGTTTTCTTGACAAGATTTTTTCAGAGATGGTTGCTTTCACCTTCCTCTGAAGTTGAGAGACTGTGACTTGCCACAGGTGACCCAGTGGGTTTCCATGGCTTGGAGGTGGGATATGAACCCTTTTGTCCAGTTTTAGTCCAACGTTCAAATTGCTATACCACACTGGGTCTATGGGAAAGGGTACCTTTAAAAAACAGTGTGCTTGCAAAAGGTAGCTGTTTGCTTGAAATTAAGGTCTTTTACTGTGGTACTCATTTGAATTTTTGTTTTAATATGGTTGGGCAATGTATTGAAAATACCCTTCTAAGTGACACTGTTTTTTTCTGAAAAAGGTTGAACAAGTAACATATTTTAAGAATATGCCTAGTGGCTTTGAATTGCTCAAACCTCATAAATACCCATTACACATTTCTTCAGACATTTTAAAGGCAGTGGCATTTGAGAGTGGTATTACTGTCCCTGTGCTCTAGCACCTTTAAATATTTCTTCTTGTGCTCACATATCAAAATGTGGGTGTACCTACTGTCATGAAACTCTTGATTAAACAAGAATTGCTTGTTTTTTGGAAGCTGGGCCTTTGGGAAAAAGAACTGTTAAGCATGCAGCTCTCAAACAACTCTCATTGGTAGTTAATACCTTGATAACAACAAAATAATTTTTAAAAATTGTTTAAGTGATTAATAGAAGTCATTTGGTCCTTGATTCACAAAACAGTGAAAGGGCTTGCTGTTGCTTATCTCATCTTACTATGTTATTACTGATCAGGACATGCTGTGACAGATGAAAAAGGTTTTAAGCGATTCTGCTAAAAAAGAACTTTTTAAAATGAAAGCCATATTAGAACAACTACCAAAATCAATTTAGCTTTTTGTTCTTTTTTTATTACTGAATACTTTAAATTGTGTACTTTGGGTTGAGGGCTTCTGGCCCCTACATCAGAACTAGATAACATCCCAAAGTTTTTATTTGACTTCTGCCGTAAATGGAAAGATCACTTATGTGGCCCCTCCGCTTTTGTAAGGATTACAGTCGCAGAGCCCCTGTGAAAGTGGTAGAATTGCAAATAACTCCTCCCGCGCTCCCCCTCCCATTCCCTTGCATTTTGACCTGGCATGAATTCTCCATGCCTGGGCAAAAGGCAATAGAAGGTGGAGGAAAGGCATATGCGGGCTTTCCTTCGCACAAGTGGTGCTCCCCCTCCCATTCCCTTACCTTTTGCGGAAATTGAAGCGAGGGGATACTGTTTATAGTTTTGGTTGCTTTTTTAACATACAAAATTCAAATGGTAAATAAAAGGATCTGTGGAAGAATTTTAATTGACTGATGTTGCTTTAAAAATAATCAAAATAAAAAACACCATTTTTAAAAAAAAGTTGTGGCTGCTAAATAGTGTATAGAAGTGTTCATTTGGGAACTATTTGTGCATGAGAATAAATATTGGCTTTAGATATCAGGGTTTTTTTAAGCATTTCTAATGCTTGCTTGGGCTATTTTATATCAGCCTGTTTGTAGGTTTGACTTAGACTTGAGGGGCATTTTTTTTTTCAATATAGTTCATTGCAAAATACGTGTAGATCTTTTGAAGAAGAAAAAATAATTGACAGGAATGTTTTAAGTTTTAGTGCTAAGACTGTATGATGAGGAAATAATGACTCAATTTTCTTCATAATGACTGCTTATGGTAGGATGAGGAACTGTGGCCTTCCAGATTTTGCTGCACTACCGCTCCCATGATTAGCTATATTCCTGGGGCTGATTGGAGTTGCAGTCCAACAATATCTGGAGGGCACAGTTGCCCATCCTGATTTATAGTATCTCTTGTATGTGTTCAGTATGTATCCTCCAGGTCTTTGGAGGTATTAAATAAGAAAAAAAAAATTTATTCTGAGAAGTGTTTCACGTATTGTTGGACATCTGAAGAGATTTTAAAATTGATTTTAAAAAAGTACAATTGTTAATCTAATTGGCTGAGGCAGGGGTTGTAGATACTCTACAAATTATTTCATCCCAAATACTCATGATCCACATAATTAAGTTAAAAGTATTGTCGAAGTTACAATATTGAATTAACTTGGTATATACAAGTATTGTTAGCTCACACCCACGGAAAATTTTTATGTGATAATATAGTCACTGACATTGTTATTGTTCTTATTCCTAGAAAGGGATAATTGTACATTTTGTCCCAACTTTAAATAATACTATAAAAATATGAGAGGATGCTGGACAATAGTAAATACTAGACATGTTTATGAGAAGATTGGAAGGAAGGATTTAAAATATACACAACTCTACTTTGACTCTTAGGTCTACACTGGTAATGGAATGCCATGAAAAAACTGGGTGATCTTGGGTGGGTCATACCCTTTCAGTTTTAGGGCAACATAGTGGCAAACCTCCTTTAAATAAATCTTGCAAAGAGAACCTTATGATGATAGAATCATAAAGTTGGAGCCGACTTTAAGGCACATAACAGAACGGTGCCATGGGTAATTGGACTTATCCTCACAGCGTCCTTAGTGAGAACTGCTGTGTTCTGCTTATTTTGACTAATGGACATTTGCATGGCAGGGAATAGCATTACAGGGTTCAGTTCATCCTATGGAAATGCGATGCACAGAAGAAACAATGTTTATGAAAGCTTTATATCAGAAGATTTGTACTACCTCCGTAATATTTGTGGTATTGGTAAAATCTGTCTCATACCTAGCTGTAGTGTAATTTATCCACAGCTGTGATACTTAAGGGGAGCAGTCAAATGGTTGATTTCTGTGAAAAGCTATAACTGGATGTCTGAAGAAGTCAGCATACCTTGACACTGCTTGACTTCTTCATTGTGAACAGTTTGAATACAGCTTATTCAGTACCATTTTGGCAACAGCTGCATGCATCTAGAGTGAACGAGTGTAACACTGCCAGCTAGCGTAAAAGGAAAAACATGTAGTATTGTTTGTAAAATAGTAAAAATTTGTAATGTTCTGGAAAAAAAAAAGTAGACTCAGTTATTGATCACTTTATTTCTCGCAGGAACTGTTGTGTAGATTTTCACATAGTTGTATTTCTTGTTTGAATCTGTGTTCTGTTGATCTGGATACTCAAAAGCTGAAGTTGATCATATTTTGAGACTGGTTTTCTTGTAATAATTGTGGGATTTTTTTTGGACAGTGAACTGTATCATATATATAACTTTAATAACATTTTTCCAGAAATAGCATTATAATCAAAACCACTATTATGAGAATCACAAACCACAGATCATGTTCTTTGTAAGTAGCTCTGGCCAGGACACCTTCAGTCTTCCTTATTGAGGGAAGGGCAGGGCCAAGTACAAATATTTCTGACTATTCAGCAACATCTCTGCTGGCCAATTGAATAGAATTTATGGACCATATTTTCAGAAACTTTTGTCTCTATCTAATTTCTTGGGGTTTCTTTTGTTGTGCTTGTTATAAAGAGGTACCCTGTCTTCATATGCCAAATGGAAGAAGTTGCCTCTCCAGTTTATTATGGCTGGGATTGCTGGCTATTTATTTATATATTAAAATATTTATATCCTGCTCTATGTCATAAGACACAGGGCTGCATATGAATAAATTCAGCTGAAACAATTTGAAATAGCAAAGGATAATTTTGTATTCAAAATAGATTAAACAGTTTAACAGTTTAAAACAAGTTAAGAGGTTCCCTCTCTTTCCTTCAGAGCTACTGTTCCAAGTACTGTCTCCTAGCATTCTCCCATATCCAATATGAAACTTTAACATAGGAACCTCTCTTCTCTTCCCTTCAGTTATGAACTCTCTAATGTCAAAATTACATAACAATAAAATAGCAATAGTACAGAATGATTAATTATTACCAATATTAGAGTAATATTAGAGTATTATGGGTGTTATAGTAATACTAGTGGTTAAAATTAGTGTATATACATTGCTATATGGTACTATCAGCGATCTGTTAGAGCAGTGTTATATGTTTGGCCATATGTATCAGACTTTACAGAGTGATTTAGTGATACACTGTACTCAGCCTGATGATGGGTTTGCACCAGTGATTACAAAAATGGCCTTTAATGTTTTAAGTGCCTATATGATGAGGTATATGCTAGGTTCTGTTTAGGCATCTCTTATTTGATGAAGGCTTTGAGCTACAATGGAATTTTAGAAGGTATTGGACATACAAGGATGTAATTTTCAGAGTAAATTACTACTGCATCTGAGAATCGAACTCCAGTTTGCTATGCAAATACATTTAGAAGGCATTTGGCATGCTATCTATCCAGATGGCATTTAGAAGTATATTCACTAATTAGGAATGATGGAATATAAAGGGAAAGAGATGAATTCACTATTGTCCGAAAATTACTTCAATTTACTAGTTTTGTAAAGAGCAGAATAGCTGTGACCAGCTTGAAGCTTATGGGCACACTTCTAAAAAATAGTTAGACTCATAATTTGAAGCACCATAAAAACATAGCCTATTTGAGTTTGCTTTGTAGCAAAGTGGTTCATTTGCTTCCCAGCATCTACTGCTGGTCATTACATCATATTGATAGAACACTTGAAGAGAAAATTCATGTTCAGCAAAATGATATAAAATAAAATTTAAATTAAAAAATGATAAGCTTGACACAAAACTTCTTCTGTAACCTTCCTGAAAAACATCAGGACACATTTGTATGCCAGATGTTGAATCATCACCTTGACAAGTGGAAGCAAAAAACAATTCAGAGCAAAGCTGAGGCATTAATATGTCAGTGGATTTTAATTTCAGAATTAATGCTGCATATTTTCTAAAGTCCAAGAGAAAGAGTTGTGGTCCCACAATGCAAAATTGTGAATGCTGAGGTAGAATTAGATCAGAAACCCAAAACCAAAACCTGCAGAATTCATCATATGTGCAAGCAAAGGGTGAAGATAACAGCCTGGGAAAGCAATAGCTACACCTCATTTATTGAAGTAAATGCCCCAACAGAAAATATGATATCGAAGGCAGAAATAACATGAAAAAAATGGAGATCATTTCCTATGCCATAAAAAAGAAGAGCAGTTCATGTGTTAGCAGACTTTTCATTCAAAACTAACAGTACGCACATGTGAAATGAAACAAACACATTAGGTACAGCTTTTGTGCATTTAACCAAAGCCATTTTCAGCTTTCTAGAGACTACTTGAATGCTTCCTCCAAAATGCACTGTGCAATGACTTTTTTCTTTCAGCAGCCTCTATTTTTGTTATGCTTTCCATTTGTGGGGCCAGACTTATAGATCTATGAGACATTTATTTATTTATTAGCATATTGGAGGTAGCTGATGAAGCAGGCATACTTGGTGCCTCCTACTTTCTCTCTTTTCTGCTGTTTACACATGTTCAGCAAGGGATTCTAGAGGGAGCTACTGTATACCTTGTATGATGTAGGCAGGCACACTTGGCTAGAGCATGATTGGCTAAGTAGAATTCCACTTTTGCTTGGCGGAAGCTTTGTTTATTGCATTGTTTACTGCAGAGGTGCTGCTGCAACTCAGCATCAAAACTCTGTGTTTGTCCAGCTGTCCTTCTCCATTCTCCCAGTGCTGATGCTGCCAAAAAAATTCTGGCTCGACAGATGTTGAAAAGAAATTGAGAGGGGCTAAGAACCTTTTAAAAAACCTTTGTGAAAAAGGAACTTGTCTGTTAGAGGTGTAGTTAACTGTAGTATGCCTGTTTGTAATAGCCGCCTTGTGTTTCCTCAGGGAGAAAAGTGGGATAGAAATAAAGATAATAATAATAATAAGATAATAATAATGTAGTATCTTTCAGTACTTCTTAAAAAAATGTGTGTTGAATGTTTTAATCTAGCATACTTGGAGGGATCAAATTGCTGAGTAGCCTGTCCTGGTAAGATCATATTATTGACAACTGAAGCTTAAACTATAGGGACGCAGACTTGTCCTTTTACCTGCGCTGTTTGGTGTTGCAGTGTGTCTTCAAATAGTTTCCAACTTAACAGTAGCTCTAAGGCTGATCTGTCACTGGGTTTTCTTGCCACAGTTTGTTTCAGAGAGGGGTTGCCTTTGCCTTCTTTCAGTGCTGAGAGAATGTGACTTGCTCAAAGTCACCCAGTGGGCTTCCATGCCCAAGCAGGGATTCATATTCTGATCTTCAAAGTCATAGTCGAACGCTAAACCATTGCACCACATTGACTCTCTACTCTGTTAACATTTTATTACTCTGGCATGGAAAATAAGGACAAAATGATTTTAAAAAATTAACATAGTGTTTTCACCAGCTACTTGGATGCTAAAAGTCAATGTGGTATGTAGGTATTGTAAATTGAATGGGAGATGATTATGTTAGCCAGGATCCTATTAGTTAGTCAAAATTAGAGAAGATTTATTGAATCAGTGGTTGAATGGTAGATAGATCATTCTTGGGATGGCATGGAGGAGGGATCCACTACGTTTGAGTTTATCTCCACGTGCCATCTGGAACCGGCAGGAATTCTTAATCTTCAGTTACGACCGTTAGAATCGCTCCCCTCTTCAACAGTTTTCATTTACTTGCCGAGTGAACCGGTCAGGATTTAGCCCTTCTCCAACTAGTGGCGTATTAGGTTTGGTATGGAAAAGAAAGTGGAGGAAAAAGGAGCTGAGTGTAAAAAAAAATGCTAGAATTGCATAAAGACATGAATTCCCACATGCCCGCCACTCTGCGAGGCTCTGAGGAAGGAATAAAAAAGAGCGCAAAAGTTGCCTTGTCTCAGATACCCTAGGATCAGCAGGGTTCTGAATGTGGTAAAGGAGAAAAAGGGAAAGAGAAATTATCCCAGATGACCGCTGGAGATGACAAAAATGAAGCGCTCAGAAAGGTCTTTGTTTCCTCTAGTGAGAGCAAGATAGAGGAAGTACATGCGGTTTGTAGCAGTAAAAAATTGATAAGATGGACAGTAAGGTTAAGAAGGTGGCATTACTTACCAAGAAAGAGGCAAAAGTAAAAAGAAGAAGTCAGAATTGCCGTCTGGCTCTTCTAAGGCGCAGAAAAAGGTATTTCCAGCGTCTGGAGTTCGATTTGGGCCGCTATCTTGTTTTTTCCGATTCCAAGGAGATGGGAGGGGCTCGAAAGGAGCGGTCCTCAGAGGCCATGGAAGTTCCAGAAGGGCTGGCACAGCGTTCCGTAGTGTTATCATGGTTATGATATGTCAGGTAAGAACACTAGATATCCTTTTGATATCAAATAATTTGGCCTTTGCTTGACCTTTCTCTGCCACCCCACTCCACATGTTTGCAGAGGCCTCCTGGACGAGCACGTACGGGCGCAGCCGTTAATGGTTGTACATTCCAAAACCCCATTCAGGCAGGCAGTTTAAGCCTCTCCGTTGCTTTAGGGAAAAACCTCCCTGCAAACTGGCTCGGCTCGGCTCGGATTTACACAAAGCCATGCAGCCAAGAGCCAAGCCATCCCTTTATATCGGGCCATTAACGAACTGGCCACGCTATTGTCTTAAGAGCTAAACCAATCATGCTAAACTTGACCTTTGCCAACTCTTTTGTCCAACTCCAAATTTCCTTTGTTCTCACCAAGCATAACATAGCCTGTAGGTAAACTCCACCCTATATAAGGTCCCCACTTTTGGGACGTCTTCGGACTACTTTGGACTTCCATCCCGCCTTGCTGCTGGTAGTCTGAAGGAACTCCCCTCAGCGAGCCCCACTGAGCTTTCTTTCCCGGAACCCCGCTTCTCTCCAGGACTACGAGACCAGGTGTCATATTGCCTTTCCTGAAAAGCTTTCCATTTCTGTTTCTCAGCTAGTTAGTTTATGTCTTGTCTTGCGTGTTTCTTGTCTTTAATAAAATATTGTTTATTACTTTGAAAACCTTGTCTAGCCACTCTCTGACCCGACGCTGTATACATAAGGTTAAAGATCCTTGCTAACATTACCCTGCCTCTCGTTTAGCCGAGAGAGGGCTCAAGCTAAATTCTCCCCAACTTGTGCTTTTATTTGGTAATTTGGGTGCCCCTCCTGGGACCCCCAACATACAGGGTAACCGTAGGCTTGAGTAGAAGCGTCAGAAATTGGTTTGGGAGCATGCGTGGCTTCTCCTTCAGTGTCTGCGCAGCTGTGTAGAGAGGAAATTGTCCCTTATCTGCCCTTTCCTCCTCAGCAGCCAGTTTGGTGTGGTTGTTTTAGCACGGGAGCACTTCATTTCCAACGGAATGACGGCTGGCCTTTGGAAGGTGGTCAGTTTATGAGGCCAGCTGCGTCAGATATTTACAGGGGCAAATTTGTGTCAGGAGGAGGAGAGAATAAATTCATTGTTAGAGATGTAAGGCAATGTTTTATGAGTCCCATGGCGAGATTTTACAATGAGCATGGACCTAATACAGTATGTAATGCTGTTGCTGCTAATGAATTGCAATCTACAAACAATTGCAATCTACAAACAAACAATTTCTAGTGAACTAAGAAGTATACTATCAGTAATGAAAAATCAGTTTAATGATTGGAGTATGCAAATATGATGAATTTTCAACTTGATTCTGGTATGATGAAATCTACTGCTAATGAGAGAAGTAAGGTCAGCGAGAATATAGGAAGAGACGAAATATTGGAAGTTAATCAAAATGAAAGTAGGAAGAGAAAGTTGGATGTGAGCTTGGAGGAGGATCGGGGGGGGGGACTGGTACTGGTGATAAGAAGAGTTTGAGGAAGACAAATGATCTGAGCATCCTGGAAATGGAAGTAGATGGAGGTCAAGAGGAGGAGATGCAAGTTGGTGAGGAGGATATTGGAGATTCTGCAGCAGAGGAAGAGGACACAGATGTAGATGCAAGTAGATTGTTTCAAACAGAATTTTAGGAGTGTGTTGAAGAAAGTTTTGCATACATTGGGATTGGACATAGAGGAGAATGTGTAACAAGATAGGGAAAGTAAGGAGAAGGTGAGTAGGTTAGCTTCTGTGATAAGGAAAAGAGAGGGTCATACGAATGATATTCCGATGCCAGAAATGTTTAAGGATCTGATCCAGGCTGAGTGGGAGTTCCCTTTGAACACACGCAGGAAGTTAACTTATGTAAATAAACTATATACTTTCCAAAATCCCATTGGTGGATGGGCCCATAACGGCGCTGATTTTAGGGGCATTGAGTCCCCAGGAAGGAGATACAATGCTGAAAAAAGTAGATGAGAGATGGGCGGAGTCAGCACTAAAGAAAGCCCATGAAAGTTCGGCTACAGCTATTAGAGCATCTGTGGCAGCATTGGTTTTTGCTAGTGCCAATTTTGTGGATGCAGGAAGTTATGGAGGCTGAGGAAGTAGAGTCAAGATCTATAGGTAAAGTGTTAGAGAGTTAGTAAGGTTTTAGAGTACTTGGCTGATGCAAGTTATGATACAGTGGCATTTGTGGCAAGAAGTATGGATGCTGTAGCAGTTGCAAGGAGGTCTCTATGGTTAAGGCATTAGGAGGCTGATCAAAAGTCTAGGAATAATTTAGCTTTTGTGGTGAGTTGCCTTTTGGTGGTCGGGCATTGGATAAAGTGTTGATAGAAAATAGAGAGAAGAAGCAAGCAATGCCAATGTTGCAGAAAAAGAAAGTGGATAGGAAGCCCTTTCGAGGGGGCTTTTACTCCTTTTGAGGGGGTAGGAGTCTGGGAAGACAATTGGAGTTCAGGTTTGGAAGACAACAGTGGAAGAGAGCAAGAGGACAGTTTAATAGGACGGGACAGTTTGGTAGACCGAGTCAGGGACAGGGTAGGGGATCAGGCTCTGCTCCGAATTGGGGAAGGACTCAATTCTGACAGAAGGATTTCGGGAATAGGGGGAAGACTTCTGCACTCGTTGGTCTCAGATAACAACAGATGGGTGTTAAAGGTTGTAACATCCGGGTACAAGATTCTGTTTGACAGGGTGCCGAAAGTGAGATATGTGTCTTCTCCAGTAGCCAGGAGTGTAGAGAAGAGGAAGATAGTTTTAAACGAAATAGTTCATCTGTTGGAGATTGGTGCGGTGGAGGAAGTTCCAGAAGAACAGAATTTTTCTGGCGTTTACTCCACATTCTTTACAGTGCCAAAAAGCAATGGGAAGCATCGTCCTGTGTTGAATCTGAGTTAGTGAGGTATCTGAGGTTCAAGATGGAGACACTTCAAACAATAAAGGAGAATTTACAGTTAGGGGATTGGATGGCCTCCACTAATTTAAAGGAGGTATATCTTCATGTGCCCATGGATGTCAGGGACAGAAAGTACCTGAGGTTTCAGTACATGAACAGGCATTTCCAGTTCAGGACCCTGCCTTTCGGGTTGGCTTCAGCACCAAGGGTATTTACTAAGGTTTTAGTACCTCTGTTGGCATTCCTAAGACAGCAAAGAGTGCATCTTTATCCATATCTGGATGATATATTAGTGAAGGCCAGTTCTCGGATCAACTGCTTCAGGATTTCAGGCAGACCATTCTCTGTTTAGAGAGGTTTGGGTTTCTAATAAATTACGAAAAGAGTCAATTGAAACCAACGAAGTTGCTGACTCATTTGGGTGCTCAGATAGACATGGAGAGGGGTCTAGTGTGTCTGTTAGAGGAACGGAGACGGAAGGTCAAGGAGGTAGCTCAGTCGACGGGTGTTATGAAGTCAGAGGATTTAATGATGTTAGCTCATATTATGGGAATTCTGGTTTCAACAGTGCCCTGGGGAAGATTTCATGTCAGGAGTCTTTAGAGACTGTTGGTCCCACATCAGAGCAACATTGGAAAGAAAAAACATTGTTTGGTGTCTTTACCCTATCAGTTGAGAAAGGAGTGGAGTTGGTGGGCGAAGAACTCCACTTTAAACAAGGGTGTTCAGTAAAGGATAGAAAGCTTTGTTACAGTTACAATGGATGTGAGCCTAACAGGATGGGGAGCGCAGTGTCAAGGTATGTCAGCCCAGGGGGTATGGATGGGATTGGACAAGAGACACAATATCAGTTTCCTGGTGCTGAAAGTGGTTCATTTGGCGCTCCTGCAGTTTGTTCATTTGGTGAAAGGTCAGCATATCCAGGTATGGATGGACAACATAACAGCAAGAGCGCATGTTGTTCATCAAGGGGGTTTGCATTCAAAGTATCTAGTAGCAGAGGCGGACAGGCTTTTCCACTAGGTGGAGAAAAATCTGCAGTCAATAATGGCAGTTTATTTGAAAGGAAAGTTAAATGTCAGGGCAGATTATTTGAGCAGGCACAGTTTACATTCAGGGGAGTGTATGCTGAATTATGCAGTTTTTCTAAAGCTGAGCAGGAAATGGGGCCCTTTTCAGATAGACTTGTTTGCTTCAAGAAAGAATGCCAGGCTGAAAAGGTATTTTGCCATAGATGGCAGTTGTCAGGCGGAGGCAATAGATACTTTATTGGTTCCCTGGCCAAGCGGTTGGCATTATGCTTTTTCCACCGATCCAGATCATGCAGAAGGTGCTTTTGAAAATAAAGCAGGAGCGAGCGGAAGTTGTGTTAATAGCACTGCATTGGCCGAGGAGACTGTGGTTTCCTCTTCTGAAGCAAATGTCAGTGAGGAAACGATGGAAGTTACCAATTCAGAGAGATCTGCTGTCTCAGGGACCAGTCAGTCATTCAGGTCCACAGTGGCTGAATTTGATGGCTTGGAACTTGAGAGGAAAACCTTAGAAATGCACTGTTATTCTTCTGCAGTGATTGAAACTATTTTGTCATCTAGGAAGAAACCAACACAAAACATTTATAACATGACATGGAAGGCTTTTGAAAAATGGAGTGTTGAACAACAACTCAAATTGGCAGACATTGAAGTTAAACATATTTTACAGTTTTTACAGGATGTCTTACAAAAGGTTTCAGGCCAAATACTTTAAAAAGACAGCTGTTGACATTGTCGGTGATGCTGAATTATAAAGAGGTGTCTTTATCAGCTCATCCACATATTAAAAGTTTCTTACGGGGAGCTATAATTTCATCTTTTCCAACGAAACATAGATTTCCAAGTTGGGATCTTAATCTGGTTCTAAATGCATTAACGAGACCGCCATTTGAGCCAATTAGGGAATCTACATTAAGGATGATGACTTTTAAGACAGCTTTTTTGGTGGCTATAACATTGGCTAAGCGAGTTTCAGAGTTGGCAGCATTGTCTATAAATCCGGCCTTATGTAAATTTGAAGAGGATAGATTATCGCTAACATTGGATCCGACTTTTCTTCCAAAATGTGCATGGGGTAAGAAGGTTCCAGATGTGATTCACTTACCTAATTTTTGTCCTCAACCAAGGCATTCTGAGGTAAAAAGATGGCACACTCTGGATGTAAAGAGAGCAGTCAGACTATATGTTAAGAGGACTGCTCGGGTGAGACGTACAGAGGCTCTCTTTGTGTCTTATAATCTGAGGCATCATCATCATCATCATCATCATCATCATCATCAATTTATTTGTATCCCGCCTCTCCACATGGATCGAGGCAGCGAACAACATAAAATACATTATACAGTAAAAGACATTAAAAGACATTAAAAACATACCCAATCCTCCCCACTCACCAACCCACCTAAACCAATCCCTTAAAATACACAGCAATTAACAATCCATCAATTACTGTTAGCAAAGCAGCAAGGCAATAGATGGGAGGCGATGGAAATGCTAGTCTGGGAAGGCCTGTCAGAAGAGATCAGTCTTGACTGCTCTTTTAAAGCAGTCAAGACTGGTAATATGCCGGGTCTCCTCCAGCAGGCCATTCCATAGCTTGGGAGCGATAGAAGAAAAGGTCCTCTGGGTAACCACAGCCAACCTAGTTTTGACTGGCTGCAGTAAGTTCTTCCCAGAGGACCTTAATGTGCTGGGTGGATTATATGGGAGAAGGCGATCCCGCAGGTAGGCTGGCCCCAAGCCATAAAGGGCTTTGAAGGTAATAACCAACACCTTGTACTGTGCCCGGAAACTAATAGGCAGCCAATGTAACGACTTCAGAATTGGTGTTATGTGGTCAGTTTTAGGTCTACCAGTGACCAACCTGGCTGCCGTATTCTGAACTAATTGAATTTTCCGGACTAAGCACATGGGTAGCCCTATGTAGAGCGCATTGCAGAAGTCAAGCCATGAAGTTACCAGCGCATGCACCACTGTTTTTAGGTGTTCCAGCTCCAGGAAGGGGCACAGCTGGCGTATCAGCCGAAGCTGATAACAGGCACTCCTGGCCGCCGCATCTATTTGAGCTGTCATCTGAAGTGGCGAGTCTAGGAGCACCCCCAAGCTGCGGACACAGTCTTTCAGGGGAAGTGTGACCCCTGTCTAGAACAGGTTGACAAATCTCCATACCTGGGCTAGGGCCCTTAACAGCGAGTACTTCCGTCTTATCTGGATTCAGCTTCAGTCTATTTTTCTTCATCCAGTCCATTACTGCTTCAAGACATTCATTCAGAGGCGAGATGCCACCCTTAGTTGATGCTATTATCCGAGGCATGGAGAGATACATCTGGGTTTCATCAGCATACTGATAGCACCTTGCTCCATGCCTCCTGATGATCTCTCCCAGCGGTTTCATGTAGATGTTAAATAGCATTGGGGACAGGACAGCGCCCTGAGGGATGCCAGATTTAAGCTCCTTTTTCGAGCAGCAGCTGTCCCCAAGCATCACCATCTGGTATCTACCTGAGAGATAGGACCGGAACCACTTAAGTGCAGTGCCCCCGATCCCCAGCCCTCTGAGGCGTTCCAGAAGGATGCCATGATCTATGGTATTGAAAGCCGCTGAGAGGTCCAAGAGTACCAGCAGGGTCACACTTCCCCTGTCGATACCCAGGCGAAGATCGTCCACTAAGGCGACCATGGCAGTCTCGACTCCATATCCTGCCCTGAAGCCAGTTTGAAATGGGTCTAGATAATCTGTTTCATCCAAGACAGCTTGGAGCTGAAGACCAACTTTAGGGCAAAAAGCTTTGAGAACGGTAATTGGTAGATGAATCAAGGTGTGTATTTTCCAGTGTTATGATTATGTGGGCAAACTGAGGCCTAAAAATGTTTGGCCGCATTCAGTGAGGTCAATGGTGACCAGCGCTGCTTATACAGTAACTGCATCATTACAGGATATATGTTCAGTGGCTGGTTGGACTGAACCTTCAATCTTTATAAGACATTATAAAATTGGTAAATTCAAGTCAGCACAGGCATCTTTTGGCAGGACTGTGCTGCAATCAGTATTGAAGACTTAAGGATATTCCTGCCCTGGGTATAGCTTGGGTAGTTCCCCAACGTAGTAGATTCCTCCTCTGTGCCATCCCAAGAATGAGAGATTGTACTTACTATGAAGATTCATTTTGGGATGGCAGGAGGAGGAGTCCATGCCCGCCCAGAAAGGGGGCGGAAAGGAATGCTAATAAAGGAAAGGAAAGAAGCAAATGGAATAGGAGGGAGAAGAGGTTCATTTTAGCTATGTAACAAAACTGTTGGGGAGGAGAGCGATTCTAAAGGTCGTAACTGAAGATTGAGAATTCCTGCCGGTTCTGGTTGGCACGTGGGGATAAACCCAAACGTAGTGGATTCCTCCTCCTGCCATCCCAGAATGAATCTTCACAGTAAGTACAGTTTCTCAATTCATAAGTAAATTTCAGTGATTCAGTGGGATTATTGTCATTGGGTCTAACAATAGGATTTAGGCATCAATTTAAAGATCTTGCAGTGGAGTAGTCCAATACAAATTTTTCCTTCTGAAGTTTGAGTATTAAAATACTTTATATTTCTTTCTCCCCATCTGTTTCTCCAGAATAACACTAATGCTTTCTTTATGCCTTTTATACTGTCTATGGGGAACAGCAGTAACCCTTTTCTTTCACATTTGTTTTGCTGTTGAAGAAGACAGAAGTTCATGGAATACCAGTTTTGGAAAGAATACTACTCCTTTACATTTAGAACATCAACTTATTCATTCATACCAGTTACAAGAATTATTTAGGTAGAAATGTGCAAATTAACAGAGAACTGAACAGATAGCTATTTTTTCCACAATATGTGTACTTCTGTTTTCTCTGCTGTTCTCTGTGTCAAAAACAAATTCTAAAATGTGATTGTGTGATTTTCTGAAAAAGTGATGATGAGAAAAGATTCCTTTTAATTATGAAATTTTGTCTTCATTGATTGAATAAGCATGGATATATTATATTGGGTTGGAGCTATACTTAGTCATTCCTGAAGCAGAATAATTAAAAGATGATTTGTTAGTCATAGCTTAAATCCCATTAACTTCAGCAGACTAAATTAGACAAAGTTTATATCTAGTCTGTAGTTCTGTAGTAAATGCTACTTTTTAAAAAGATGAAATAGATGCTGATGTTTTTGAATAACATTTGTCCAAAATACCTTTTTACTAAACAGATATTAATATTCTTGGAAGAGCTGGATGAAAGCTTTTTATATTTCACAGTATATGTATTTGGAGTGTACACCATTTTAAAATTGTTCTGAATTTTTAAGCAGTTTTGAATTGCTTCATATTGTTTTGTTTTTAATTGTAATATGTTTTTCTTGACCATACTGAGGTCTTTGAATATAGATTGGAATATTAGTGCCTTTTTTAAATAAAAAGAGAATTTTCTGCAGGTTTATTTGACTGTTAAAATATTATGAACTTATATTAATTTATGAATAGTCAAGTTCAAGATAATTCAATGTAACCATATGTCATATGTTGTAAGTGGAATTTTACTGTGAACGCTCTTCTGGAGGATTCCCCAATCCTTCACAGTAGTTTTCAGGGAGTAGGGAAGCAGGGGAATACAGATCTCCCTCTCCCTTTATTGCATTGACAGCAGAATTCCATTAGTGGATTACAGTTCTTTTGTGAATGGAAGAAATCGTCCTGTTAATGAGAGTCAAAGTCTGGATTCAACCCAGTGATTTCAAAATAACTTAATTATGTCTCTGACTAGAAAACACTATATAAGACATGGCACATGGGTTGTGTGTTAGTCTGCATGGAAACAGTTAAGATCCAAGTACACTATCTTATCTGGATTGTGTATCATAGCATCATTATTTTGTTCGCAGGAGTCTTAGAAAACTAATTTCCAACAGAACTATTTTGACTTCACCGTTTCTAGGCAAAACACATCTTTGGTAATCCTTCTGATTTCTATGTAGTAGGTGACTGAATCACGTTCCAAGTTAGAAATCCTCATGGTAATAGTTTTAGATTGAGTGTGTGTCAATCACTGAGGCAGCTGCTTTGCTCTGCATTTATATTTAAATGAGAGAAAGTGATCCGTGTTGAATTTTAAAAGTTGTTACCATGGTAAAACAATTCACTGTCATGTTTCTTTATCATCCTCAGTGAGTCTATTGGACATTCACTCTCTACTATGAGGAGCGTGAACATTTAGATTTGGAAAACATTTCTTAGGCAAATGCTTAATGCCGTTCAAGTTCAAATGAAGTCGTCTGATGCCCTCCCCACAAGACATTCATGTAGATTTAATTGAGGGGGAATTTTTAATGAGAACTTACAGGTTGCCAGTTCAAATTTGAATGAAACCTAGTTGTGGCAGTCTGTGTTCAATGTGAACAGTAGGAGAGTGAGATGTATCATATTTCAAAGTTTAATTTCAAATGCACCAGGAAGGAGAGAGAATGTTAACCTAAATGAAGTTGTAGGCTTCTGATGTTACCTTTGTGAGTTCTTTCTCCACTGCAAATGTACTGACACTGCAGTTGTCAGAAGCTGCAAGTCATATGGGAGGAGTGAATCCTTGATTTGGCTCTTTGCATGCTAACACTTTTCCCCAGAGACATATCTGTCTGAAAATACAGTACAAACAGAACCTGTAAGGTAATTAGGATTTGGAATCATGTATTGTTTTGTTTGTTTACAACAAGATTTTTTTTCTGGCTTCCTGTTCTGCCAAAAAAAGTTTGCAGATTTGCATACCAGTGAGTGAGCAAGCAAGTCACTGTTCTCAGCAAGCAAGAGAGTTCCTTCCCTCAGACTTTCAGTCTAAATGAAACAACAACTGTAACTACAACAAAGCTGGAATAGGAAAGGAAAAGAAAAGATTAGGTTTACAATTTAAATACTTACCTTTTACATAGTAGTTTCTATAATGATTAGCTGAAACGGAGAACTTCAGGACAAGGAGTTCTCTCAGCAGAGTTGGAGGTAAAGTGGGCCCTTGGTATCCCACTAGGGTTTGGTTCTTGGACCCCCTTGTGGATAGCAAAATTCATGGATGCCCAAGTCCTATTATGTACAGTGACGTAGTAAAATGGCACGCATTATATATAATGGCAAAATCAAAATTTGCTTTTGGGATTTTAAAAAATATTTTCACACCATTATTACTTGAATCCATGGATATAGGAACTATGGATATGAAGTGTCAACTGAATGTCTCTGCTTCCCATCTCTCCCTCTGCTTGCATACTTCCTAAGAATTTAGAATTGATTGAGCCCTACCGCAAGTGGACAGTATTTCTGCTGGCAGGTGGTCCATATGCATGTGTTCCTCCTCCTCACTCACATTAACATAATACCTCTTTTTGGCAGGCTCTCTGACAAATCCAAGCATCGTTTTAATAGGTTGCTATAGGAGAGAGGTTAAAAGACCCTCTTTTGCAAGTGGAACATTGGTCATGACTTTTGGAATCCAAATAAATAGCTGTCATCTTTTGATGAACATCAGAAACTTAACAGAATCTTAAACAGGTGCAACAGAAAACTCTGGATGAAATGATCTCAACTCAGTTTCATGTAATGAAGAAAGTTACAAATCATGACTTTGGAATAGGCTTAAAAAGTGGCTTTAAATAGATAGCACTTTTAGTAAAAATGTACTGAGATTCTAAAGGTAATGTAAATTTTCATACTTTAGACTGTAGTGACAAGTAAGTAAATGCCTAAATGTGTTTTCTTTTGAAGATACTCAATTCTACAAGATTTTTTTTATTAGACATACTTGTATGGTTTTGTGTCAGAGATTATCTTTTGTCCCTTCTTTGCCATATTCCCCAAGATGATAAAGTTTGAAGAAGACATCCCTGCATTTTGATTATTTGGAAATCAAGGTACAACTTGATTTTCCAGAAGCAGACTAATGGCAAAATATGTTTTTTTGTGAGAATCAAGAGCCACCATGGTGTAGTCGTTTGATTATTGGACTATAACTCTGGAGACTCTGTTTTTTTCAAATCCTCACGTGGCCTTGGAAACTTACTTGGTGACCATTGGCAAGTCACATTCTCTCAGACACAGAGGAAGGCAAAGACAACTTCCCAAACAAATCTTGTCAAGAAGAGCTGTGATAGATTCACTTTAGGGTCTGAAATGACTTAAAGGCACACAGCAAGAAGAATCAGATACCTTCATTAGAGTATCTTGAAATATTTCTTTTAAGTACTTTAATATATTTCAACTATATTTTTCCTTCCATTGAGCACACCAGCAGTCTTAAAATACAATTAACACAAATTACTTTAATGTTCAGTCTCTGCATTTGTTTATCATGTCCTACAATCTGGAGTCTGTACTCTGCCAGGTTTACTGGGTGGAAAAAAAAAGGAAATTGAGTCTGCATTGCGTGAACATAGCACATTGAACTCTTCACAACCTGTTTTTTTACATGCAGCAGAATATATGATGGTATTAAAATGGTATTTGCAGCTTACCTAGATTGCCAAATTAGCTTAATTCTAGCTACTTAGCTTTTCTGTCTTAATTCTTGTTCTACCTCCTGAGTCCACATAGTTTCTCCAAAATGGTCAAAAATTAAACCTGGAAGCCACCATAAGTCCTCTCCTAGCTTTTTATAGCAGGTATTTTAAATCTGTGATACAGTGTATATATGTATGGGGGAGGGATGCTGCAACCTTTTGAGAAGCTGAATTGTCTCTCCTGGAGTATGGAAAGTCAATGGCCATAAAAACACCTTGTGTTTCTAGGACTACACTTTGCCCAGCCCTCCTTCAAAACTACAAGAAGGTGAGAGAACTGGAACTACATAGCTGACAGTCATTACTGCTTTGCACTGTAATAGCCGGAAGGCTACTGTTTTTCTTTGTAGTTGCATATTTCAGATGTTTGTTTGGAGGAGGTGCCACTTGGTAAAAGAAAGCTGCAAAATGACATAGCCATAATTTATTAGTGTCTGAAGTTAAAAGATGGGCAAGTTACTTTAATGCCAGAAAGTAGCTAGTGTGTTTGCTGAACTAACGTATATTGAAACCCATAAATCAGCCTTGCCTAGCCTGGTAACTTACAGATGTTTTTGACTGCATCTCTGATCAGCTCCACACAATATGGATGATGGTGAAGAATAATTAGAGCTGCAGTTCAAAACATTTGGAAGGCGCCAAGTTGGAGAAGACTGCTGTAAATTAGAAGTCTGTCCTGTTTTTTTCATGTTGGTTTGCAGAGTACTTACGACCACTTTTAAGCACTGGAGACAGTGAGCACATCAAGTTGAAAATGTTGTTATTCATCTGTCTTAATACTGTAGTCCTTAAATGCCCAAGTCCCAGTTCTAGTAATTCGTAGTCCTATTGAAAACAGTGGAAGTTACTTTGGTTATGATTATTCTTTAGTTGTGGCTGCTAAGTGGATTGGTGCTTCCTGTTTGTGCAGGAGATAATCTGATTTGTATTTGGACATTCTCTAACTGAAAAATGAATACAGCAGCAGTTGCAAAGGCTGTTTATGAATACTGGCTTGCTTGATGAATGAAGGTATAATACTTTCACTGTTTCATTTTCCATTTTGTGAGAATCTTAAAATATAACTGAACTTTCAGCAACCCTGTTTCTGGAACATTTCAGATGAAGAGTTGAAAACTTGTTTCAAATGTAATACTGGCTGTTACTTCCTAGAAATGAACTGGAAAATGCTTTTAGTAATATCAGGGATGAAAGTATTTGTAGCGTCATAATGCAACTACATTCTCTCGCCTACTCCTCTGATATGCCTCTGATATATGTTTAGTAGCATGCCTCTATTACCTGGCATGCAGACATCAGTGGTCTGGAGTTGAGCTATTTACAACTATACTCTCACTCTGAATTAGTTTTGAATGTCATCAGTAGTATCACATAATGAGTCTTATTCAGTATGCTGTGTTACTATTATTTAAAAAAAAGACAGGGAAGAAATGCTGTCAAAGCAGCATTACTACCCCCACCCCCAATGTGCCGAAGTCTATCTACATGTGGAATGGGTTGTTTTAGAATTTTTCAGCCATCCTTCCATTTCTAGAGTTGACCAGTTAATGTTTAAGGGAACTTGGTAGTCTCCAGCTTTTGTTCTTCCTTCACCAGGTAAGTGAAATAAATAAATCAGCATGATTTATAAAAAAAACTGTGCATGTGTAACATGATTCTGTGTGCAAGATGTTCTACAATTTGAATGAAAGTTGTAATCATCTGCTCATGTAAAGATGATCCATATGATTGTTGTTGTTGTGTGTCTTCAAGTCATTTCTCAAATATGGCGAGCCCCATCATAGGGTTTTCTGGGATTGCCTTTGCCTTTCTCTTACACTGAGAGATTGTGACTTGTCACCCAGTGGGTTTCTGTGGCTGAGCAGGAATTTGATCCTCAGTCTCTGGAGTTGTAATCCAACATTCAAACCACTACACCATGCTGGTTCAATGTATATGATACAAGGATGTAAACATAATGCATGTTATAAGACAACTTGCGCAGATCTGAGTAGAACCCCACTGTTGATGTCCAGTTTGAAGCCAATGAAAATCCATGGACCCAACTCCTTTGAAACCACAATATAAAATATTTCTTATAGAAAGGTCGCTTGAGTTATTAATTGCTGTCTTAAGAATGTAGATGATGTTTAAACAAGGATGGAGCTAGAGAAATGAAATGTACTTGCAGATACTTGTATTTTATTAGAGAGGATGTTTTTGACTTATCCACTTTGGATACTCTTGAGCTTTTGCTAGCATCATTGGGAAAGGAACCCTTTGAATGATCTTGTGGGATAGTGGAATCTGTAGCCCAGTCAACTCCAAAGAACTGAAACAGGACATGACTGCCAGAGAGAGAGATCCATATGACAGTCACAACCAATGAAGGTAAAGTTCCATGGAAGATTTGCCACAATACAGACTGTTATAGCATTATAATATTTGTAATTTAATATTCACATACCTCACAGTTGCCAAAGAGGGATCTTTTATGGGCCAGATAAATTTCAGCTGGCAACTCCTCAGCCTGTTTAGATAACATCAAAAAAGGCATATAACCTAATGAAACTTACAGACTGTAGAATATGGATCATAAGATCTGGGATAGTATATACCTACCCTCTATCTTGTAGCAAAAGGGAAAAATTTATTTAGGTTTAAGTCTGAGAAGACTTCTAGATGTTCCGTTAAAATATGTAAACATAAACCACAAAGGCTAAAAAGGGGTAGCCCTGTGAGCTGATGCATTAGATAACACCTGATGAACAGGTAGTGTAGAGAATTCTAAAAGTGTGCTGTGCACTAGGAAAGACCTCTAGTATACCAAACATAAAGATAATATGTAAGCTGCTGATTGGATAATTGGTGCATTAATGAGTGGCAGAAAAGAGGAAAAGAGCTAAGTCGGAGCCACAAAAATTAGACTGCTTTTTAGCGTGTCTCCAACACTGCCAAAGACACTAGAAACAGTGGAAAAATTCCTGATAGCCCTGACGTGCTGCCTTAAAATGCTGATTCATGTTGGTATAGCTCAGATAGATATATGCCTACATGTTATTGATGTAATTAAGGTTTGTTCAAGAATTGTTGAAGGACATTAACCCTTGAAGGCAAGATGAGATGGTATTTTGTCATTGATAATGGGATAAGTGTTAAGATGAAATGTCCTGATGAACATGATGGCTGTATAACTTAACATAAGATGTCATACATGTAATGTTATTGAAGGTAACAAAATTGAAGCGCCCAGACATTGCTATGTCTGTGTTTCTCCCTGAGGGGAATTAATATATCTATAAGAATGTTAGTATTGAATAGCCTAAAGAAGTAACAAAAATGTATGTTTTCCTATGTAAATATCCTGGAACTCCAAGGCTTGAAAATATTCAAGTAGAGTATGGACATTAATCTAACCTGTGTAGTTTAACCACTATTATAAGGTGAGTGATCAGCAATTGATAAAGGTGACCATAGACAGAACCCAGAATTAGCTGACAAGTGGCAAGGACCCTCAATATAAGAGATAGGGGTGGGGAACCACACCTCTTTCAGTGTATCCTCAATACTGATATTTAATGTTCACAGTCCTTCTTGTCATTTTCATATTCTGTCAGTGGATGCATATTTTGTATGGGCTTGAAAGATATTAAATCCAAAATTTATTGTAAATATTAATCTAGGTAGATAGGAAGAAAAATAAAGTTTCAAAAAAACAAAACCCTCACTAAAATTTGTAGTACTCTATAGAAGCAGATGGCTGTCTCTCTGTAGTTTTAAGATGAATCTCTTGCCAAAACTGTCCTGTAAATAAGCAAGCAGATCAGTTAAATTAGAAGATGCATGAATATTAGCACAATACAAGCTAAACCATGTTTTAGAGCTACTGAGCAGAGAGGAATGTGAGTAAACCCCAGTTCTTGACTTACTCTTGCTTGTAGTCTCTGGTAGTGAACAAGCCAACAACAAATCCTGGGCTATTTAGGTGGCCTTTAAAACTCTAGTTAATTTTATGCCATGATTTCTAGTTTGTAGATTATGGCAAGACAGGAGTGAGCTAAAGTTCAAGATATAATTTCTTGTTGATTTTGTTCTTGAAGGAAGCAATGATTCATTGATTTTAGCGTTTTTCTTCCCACTGCAAGAAGCCTTTAAAATATGTGCAGTTTGAGTCGTTTTGTGCAAAAATTGTACACAGATTTTGTGTAGAAAAAAGGCTTTTTCTGCACAGGAAACAACATTTTCTGTGGCAATAATAATATTTCTGCACAGAAGTATTATTGTAATTCAGAAAATGCTGTTTTTGTGAATAAAAAAATATAAATTTTGCACAGAATAAGTGGCAAAAAACACCAGGGTTTCCTTGGTGCCCAACTAGCATGTTTTTCAACCTTTTTTAAAATATTACTTCCATACATAGGTAAAGTGGAATGGAAATCATTACAGAAGTCACCAGGGAAAGAGCTGGAAGAATATGAGAACAAATTTGGATGGCATGGTTATTTATGTTATAATAAATAACAGTGAACAGAGAATTTAACGACCATTGCATCCAGAAAGCATTATTAAAAGTGTGACAACAAGTATACCAAAAATTTTATACAAACCTTCCGATATGGACATCACCACAAGAAGCTTTTAAAGTTGCCCCAACAAAGGACGGTAAATTGCTTAGATATCAAGATATACTTATCTGTGAAGGAGACGAACTGAGAATGAGAGCGGTAGAAGAAATGAAAGAAGCTGGACATGAACTGAATTGGTTTCCATGGCAACAATTGAAAGAAGGATTTAAAATGGATCAAAAATTATGTGGATTTGAGAGAAAGGAAAATGAACTGGACATATTGTTGAAAAAAACCAAAAGAAGCGAATATCTAAACTTTACAAGTTTTTTTACTACAGAGAGAAATGGAGCAGGATAAAATCAAAGAGATGATGATTAGATGGACCCAAAATATAGACCATTCAATAGACTTGGAGAAGTAGAGAAGGGCATGGAAAATAGACCTAAAATTTACACTGAACCTAAATTTAAAAGAAAATTTTTATAAAATGTTATTTAGATGGTATATGACACCAGAGAGATTAGGAAAGATTATGAAGAATGGTAATTTGAGGTGTTGGAAGTGTGGGGAAAAGGAGGGAACTTTTTATCATATGTGGTAGACTTGTAAAAAATGAAGAAATTTTGGAAAGGAATACATGATGAAATTCAGAAAATTTTTGATTGAATTTTGAAATGATGCCTGAATTATATTTACTAAATATGATAGATCAAAGACAGAGATTAGAAGATATCAAAAGGTAATGCTATATTTGATTACAGCAGCTTAGCTAACATATGGTCAACATTGGAAACAAGACATTGTAATAAGTTTGGAGGAATAGAAATTAAGAGTTATGGATATGGTTGAGATCGAAAAACTGGCAAACTCACTAAAGAATAAACCTAACCAAAAATGTGAAAGGGAGTGGAGAGAAATAAGGGAATGGCTCCAAATGTAAACTGAGCTGGTAGGGTAGATAAGATATTGTTTAGTCAATTGGTGAAAAAGGATTGATGTAAGGGAGTGGAGGTGGGGAGGGATACATTTGTGATGGAATGTACGGAATTTCTATTTTTTTTCCCTGAAAGCGTTAATAAAAACTTCTTAAAAAACATAGGTAAAGGGGAATGTATTGTTGTGTATTCCTCCTCCTCATTACACTGCAGGAGTGGGAGGAGTGTTTGAGTCTGGTGCTTTTTGTAGGCTCCTTCTTGCTTATGTACATAGTACCTAACTGTGGGAACATTGTAATAATGACTTGAATGTGACATTTAAGTGTGTGGTTCATGATCCTTTATACCAGACCAGATTCATCTTTATCCTTCTCCATTCATGCAAGGAGGCATCATTGGTGCTGTTGTTGACCTGTTGAATTGTATATTCTGCTTGATGAGGCTTGCCTTGAGCAGGTAGCTTCTCAAGTCAAAGGGAAAACACATCAAATTAAGCATAGAAATGAATATCCTGCCACTGCTGCCAAGAAAACTCTGTTCCAAGAAGAACCATGGCGCTGATTCATCTTTGTGCCAGAAGCTCGCTTAAGCTTAAAAGAGGCTGCAGCTTTAATCCAGAGAACACATTTACATGTAAGTAATTCCTTTCTTACAGATTGCAATTCGGTGGACACTTTGACGGTTGGAGGCCAGCAGCATTGGCATTGTCTACTGTCTGACTTCAGTGCACACTAAGACACAGGCAGAGTTTGCTCTTAACTTTCCTAGTATGAATGTAACTTCTGCTATTGTATACATGGTAGCATAAAGACTATAATTTTCTACTGTTTGCACTTAAATGAAAATGTCAGAAGCTAAGAATTGGAGGCTTTTCCTAATTACAAGTTAAGAAGCTTTGGAATCTGGTTTGAACCCTAGGTTTTGGTTTGTCTGTAACCAATGTAGTGGCAACACACATAATCAGAGCTTTATTTTAAGGTGTTTCTAGGAGAACAGTATTTCAAAAGAATGATTCCGTATTTCTGGAACAGGAACTGCTGTAGTTAGTTGTTAGATTTGGTAGTCAATTAATTGGCAAATTCTGACTCCTCATATCAATAAAATCAGGAACAAAGACAATTGTAATTTTTCTTATACTTAATTATTTGTGTTTATTTGTCCTTTGCAGTTTGTCCTTTGCACTTTACCTGAATTGAAAACATTGAAACTGCAAATCTGTGCCATCTGATTTCTGTAACTGAGTGTGTGTGGGAGGTGCTTAGAAGAGGTTCAGCTGTGTATTTGAACTGTTTTTTGACTTGTTCTTCATATGTCCACAAGGGAATTCTGGCAGTGTTCATGTTACATATAACTTGGATCCTGGTCTTTATAAGAGGGGAGCTATTTTAGTACAGATACATTAATTTAACCTTTCAGCTCAGGTATGATAAAATTGTGGGCCTCAAAATGTTGACAGCTTCAGGCTCCCATCAGCCCTAGCCAGTATAGCCAGTAGTGAAGAATAAGGGAAATTGTAGCCCAACAACTCCTGCTAGGCCACAATTGCCCACTCCTGCTTTAGTTCATTATGACTATTCAGTTATAAATGCTTCAGAAGAGCGCTGAGGCACCAGACCGAAAGTCTCACTTGTTCAGTGTTCTGTTTATGCAGTGTCTAGCCAGTTGCCTATGAGCTTCCCCATCCAGCAAATTGGAATGTTGTTTTGAATAATGGTATTTCTGCACTTTTTGCAGGGGATGTGCCAGTTTTTCTTACAACTTTGCCCACCAGTATATATCTTGGTTGTACAAGAAGAAGCCTCCTCTCTGCTACATTTTCTCTTTCAGTGTAGCAAAATAGACTGTGTTCTATGTCTTCCTTCATTCAACAGTGCTGGGATCAGTAGAATACCAATGCTGTTGAAAGGACCTCCAGATGACCTTAATTTAGCACATTTATTTGTTTAGCATACTGTTGATCTGGAGTGACTGTAGTTCGAATTGGTTCTTAAGTTGCATTTTTTCCCTCTGGAAATAACTTGTCATTGAGTACTGACTCTCAGTGAGCTTGTCTCATAAATCAGGGCCTAGAATTAAGAAATCAGACTGTTGTTGTTCACCAGTAGACTTGAATATAGGGCTTGTTTCCTTGCCACAAAGCAAGAAGACTACTCGTAATGACTCAGATGCCTAACAATCAACATATTCAGTAACAAATTGTTAGCATATAGTAGTCATTTTTCAGACAGCAATTATGCTGAAAGACGAACTGTGGGTGTTTGTAAGTATGAGAAAGTTGGAACACTAACTCTTGGTTAGTTTCATAGTGTTTCAGAAATGAGACTCTGAAGAAAGCTTGTCATGTTATGCTTCTAGAATTAGGGTAATAAAGTGATTCACTCCTGAAAAGTGAATCATGTTCATGTGTGCCTTTTTGGCAGGGGAAATGAAGTGAGGGGCAGTGACACTTGCTGTATGGGCAATTTAGAAGTAATTAATATGTAGCTAACCTGAGTATTAAAACTTTAACTGCTCAGCTTTTTGCCTGCTGTAACTTTGTCTCTTGCTGATGCTTAGGCTGTAGTCATATGTGACAATCATAAGCCGTGGAGTTGTGGCTGACTATGAAACAGCAGCATGTTGGTGCATGCAATCAAATTGCTCCTGCTCTCTCTGCAGTTGGTTTATTGTGTCATCTGAATGTTGGTGCCTCTTCTTTTTTTCTTTTTTTTCTCCCAAGAATCCAGAGAAGGAAGCATTAAAATAAAGCCGAGATTCCTTCTCTGGTGTTGGAGAGAAGCAAACCAGAGAAGGGAAAGTATATTCAAGACCGTACCATGAAACTCTGTAGTTTGTTTAGCCATTCTGACTCCAAGCAAGAGCTGTTGAACAGCGTATACCAGCATGCTGCTTGTAACTGAGACGCTGGGATTCTTCTGGATCTCTGGATTATGTCATCCTTCTCTTACAGCTAATATTAAAAGCTTGTGGTCCTGCATACTCTCCTGTTTTTTGTGGTCTCCGTGACTCACATGAATGTACCTGCACAGTGCATAATAAAGAACCTTCTCGAGCTGTTATGTAAGCATTTTGTTGATAGCTCCTCCTCCCCTGGTCCTTGTGACCAGCCTGATTCCCGCTCAAATCCTCAATTCCTTTTTGTCCAATGCAGCAGCAGCATTGAAGGAATGTTTGGTGATCTGTATCACTTATTTTACTGTTTTTCTAGCTTCTTGATTATTGGACTGTGGTTTGACTTTTTTCTTCAGATTGTGATTTGGCTTTGAGTTCAGAATTTTGCTTGTTTTGGTCTTGGATTATTCTTTAGGTATGTTTCAACTATGGTTCTTGGTTATGACTTCCCTGAACAGTTAAGATGCCCTTTGGTTCCTTTAAGAAGTGTGCTTCTTGTGGTACTAAAATTCACAGTATTGATGGGATTCTTATTGCCTTCTGTGCCTTGGAAAAGGCCACAACATCAGGTTATGTGCTCAGTATGAAATAATGACCCCTCAAGAACACAAAATTGATCATCTAGGCTTAAAGCTCTTCTATACAAACAAGCCTTAACAGTTACGAATGTGCCCTCTGATTCAGCTTGTAGTTTGCTCCATGATCTTCATCCACACCAACTACCTCTGGCTCCTTGATCCATCTCACTGTTAAAAGGTATTTGCAAGATACAGGTGCTAAAGATAGTGCTAAGAGGCCTGCTTCTGATTCTACAATTTGGCTTGAAGAATTGGCAGTAGTGGTTGATGAGGCTGAATCCAAGGGTTGGTCGATTCTACAGTTTGGCTTGAAGAATCGACAATAGTGGTTCATGAGGCTGAATCCAAGGGTTGGTCTGGAGTCTCATCAATACCAGGTTGATCTCTCAAAGTGGAGGCCTCTTCTTCCAAACACCACTCCGAAAAGAGACGTCATCATAATAATAAGATGAATAATAAGATGAACCTTTTTGCAATGGGTGGCTCAACCATGAATGGAATGAGTGCAAGAAAGGGAAGCTGAGTACCATTGTTGGTGCAGCCATGGTACATATTCAAGAGATGCATGCTGGCCTTTCTGTGGAGGGATCTCCACAAGTGGTTCAAGTTGTTATGCCTTAGAGGGAGAAATAGTCAAATCACTTGAAGATTCTCTGCAACTTTCTCCAGGGTTGGTTGCCAAAGTCCAGGTGAGCCATTCTCCTGGTCCACCAACTCTACCAGGAAAGGAGGCATCTTTGCTTCCTTCTCATTATTCAGCTCAACATCAGCATTTGGTATCCTCTTTGATTTTGCACTGCTCTTGTTGGACTGATTCCTCTGACTAGTAGTTCTTCCTGCTTCCTGTGCTAATAATACTGTCACTGTTCTGCTTGTTGTCAGGATGGACTTCATCCCAATGTACTTTGCATCATCTTCAGCAAGGGGGGCACTCTGGAAGTAGATCTCTTCACCTTGGCAAAGAACAGATAGTAACAGACCTACTGCTCCAGGGCATATCAGGGGAAGGGCTCTCTCAGTAATGCTGTACTGCTTCATTGGGGAAGCCCCATCACAACATTTTTCCTCCATTCCCCTTGTCACCAGGTGACTGCTAAAATTCAAAGAGACAAAGGGAAATGTATCCTGATCACCCTGTGGTGGCCCAGGCACTCTTGGTTTGCCTCTCTCTTCCATGGAACTCAGGGCTTCTATTTCAGGCTGCTGGATAGATAAGACTTCCTAATACTCTACAAAAGGCAGCTGAGACCTGGACACTCTCAAGCTGATGGTTTGGAGGATGTCCCTTTAGACTGTCTCTTAACCCCAATTTGACAAATTCTTGCAGCTGTGCTCAGACCTGCTATCCAGCAATCCTCTACCTACAAATGAACCAAGTTCTTGTATTTCTTGTTGCCTGGAGGATCTCTCAAGGACAAGCACAAGTCCATCATGTGATGAACCTTTTCATATCGTGCTCTCTCCCTTCCTTCAAATGTCACCTGGCAAATGAACCAAGTTCTTGTATTTCTTGTTGCCTGGAGGATCTCTCAAGGACAAGCACAAGTCCATCATGTGATGAACCTTTTCATATCGTGCTCTCTCCCTTCCTTCAAATGTCACCTGGCAGCCATTTCTATCAACTTCCAAATCATGGGGAAGGCTTCCTGAGTCCAGAGCTCATTGTTAAGCAGTTTCTGACGGGCTACATCAGTCTTCATCCACTAGTGCTAGGACCTAGTCCTCAATGAAGCCTAGAGCTTATCCTTTCACAGCTTTCAAAGAAACCGTTTGAGCCAATGGCAGACTATGACATTCATCTGCTTAGCTGCAAGATGGCCTTCTTGGTGGCAATACATCTTCCAGATGAGCAGGAGAACTGTGTGCCCTCCATGTGGACCCTCCATACGTGAAGTTAAACAAGGACAAAATGTTTCTTAGATTGGACATTCCCTTTCTTCCCAAAGTGATATCAGTCTTTCATTCAAACAAGGACACTGCTTTACCTGCATTTATGCAGAGCTCTACAACAGACCTGGCCTGTACTATGCATTCTCTTGATGTTAGGCAATCTCTGGCCTTTTATGTCAGCAGGACTGCTGACTTTCACCAGTCTCAGAGACTCTTTATGTGCTACTCTCTGAACAAGAAAGATTTACCTGTGTCATCCCAGCACCCCTCCAAATGAGTCTTTTCCACCATCCATCTGGCATATGAATTGGCAAAGAGAGACACTCCTGTTCATGTGCGTAGCCATTCTACCAGGGCTGTGGCTACTTCATTTTCTGAAAGACTTGTCTCTGGATGACTTTTGCACGACAGCTACTTGGACTCTGGTCCTGACCTTCGTTACACATTATAGATTGGATACCATGTCCAGGGCTGGTCCTGCCTTTGGAAGAGCCATGTTTTTTTTCTTGCGTCTCATGACATTTGCACCTCCTATGATGAGTACCTTGCTAGTCTTCCATTTGTATGAGTCACAGACGTCACAAAGAAGATGAGTTGTTTATCTTTACCTATAGTTCTTTGAATGGTCATCTGTGAATTCTACACCCACCCATCCTCCTCTTGGTGTGTCATGCTCTCTCCTTAGCTCCTTGGCTGTAACTTCGACATCTAGGGAGCTGAGAGTTTGAGTGGGAATTGGGCTGGTCACTTGGATCAGGGGAGATGGGGATACTGCCAAAACACTTACATAACAACTCTAGAAGGTTCCAAATGGGGCAGTGTGCAGATGCAGTAAACCTATTTGTGTGAGTTCAGAGATGACCTCTCAAAGAACTATGGTTACAGATAAGCAGCCTATCCTTTCCTCCCAATTCCAGTGGTAGTGTTAAATACTTGAAAACATACATGTGACAATATTGGATTGATATTTTCCTTTTTCTTTTCATTTTTACCCTTTCAGGAGTAGGGAAATTCACTGTGGTGGTGTCTTCTTCTTCTTCTTCTTTTTTTTTTTTTTGCATTGTTTTGCATTGGATGGAAAGGAAATATACAGGACTGTGCTGCTTTGGGCTGCATTTATTATATCAGCCGCAATATTTTACAAATGGTATCATGTTTTTTGGGTATAGTGTAGCAACTCAGGGTGAATTATTGGTTGAATCTAGTATTTTTATGGGTTATTCTAAACATGTTTATAAAATTCAAAGGGGTATACTTTTGTGTGGTTAAAATTTGGAAGGAAATGGATACTTGTAGAGAAGTGAAAATAAAACAGAGAAAGAGAGACACAATGTCACAGAGGAAAAGAGACTTAGTAGAAGAAGGCTTTTGTTACCCTGTATGTTGGGGGTCCCGGGAGGGGCGCCCAAATTGCCAAATAAAAACACAAGATGGGGGAAATTAGACTCGAGCACTCTCTCAAGCTAATGAGAGGCAGGGTAAATTTAGCTAGGATCTTTAACCCTATGTCTACGGCGTCAGGTCAGAAGAGTAGCCAGGCAAGTTTAACAGTAACGAAAATGATAGTTTTATTAAAGGACAAACAACGAATAAGACAACACATACGTGCAGCTAACTGAGAAATAAAAATGGAGAGTTTTGGGGGGAATGGGTAATACGACACCTGGTCTCGTAGTCCTGGAGGAAAGCGGGGGGTTGCAGGGGAAGAAACTCAGCGCGGTTCGCCGAGGGGACCTCACTGAACAAACCGACAGCAAGGTGGGATGGAAGTCCAAAGTAGTCCGGAGTGTTCTGAGCAAGTAATCCAAGAAGGGAGGCAGACTCAGTTATTGGAAACTGAGGGGACAGCTCGCCAAACAGCGGCAGCAAGGCTGGATGGAATTCAGGAGTGATCTGAGAAGTCCGAGGAGGACTTCAAAATGGGGACTTTTTATAGGGTGGATTTTACCTACAGGCCATTCCATGCTCGGTGAGAACAAAAAGGAATTTGTAGCTGGACAAAGGCGTTGGAAAAGGCCAGATTTTACATGATGGGCTTAGCGCTTGATGACAATAGTATGGCCAGTATGCAAATGGCCCAACATAAAGGAATGACTCAGCACTCAGCTGTGCGTCTTTGTGTAGAAGGAGTGGTCCCTTAAGCATTGAAGAGGCTTAAGTTGCCTGCCTAAATGAGGTTTGGAATTTACAACCATTAGCGGCCACGCCTAATACGTGCTTGTCCGGTGGACCTCTGCAAACACGTGGAGTAGGGTGGCAGAGAAAGGTCAAGTAAAGGCCAAATTGTTTGATATCAAACGATATCTAGTGCTCTTGTCAGACATAGCATAACCGTGGTAACACTTTAACCTGAGTCTAAGAAATATTGGGGACCTAGAAGTCTGTATTAGTGATGTTCAGGATTTGTTGTTGTTGTCGTTGTGTCTTTGAGTTGTTTCCAACTTACAGTGATCCTAAAGTGAACAAACCTGTCACAGAGTTTTCTGGGGCTGAGAGTGTGTTATATTGATTCTCTTTTGCCTGTTATGTGTGTGTGTGTTGGGGGGGCACATTTAGGTATTTAGAAACAAGAATAGGAGCATTTAAAGTAGTCTGGAGAAAGGTGATTAGTTCATGTGGTTCAGTTCATTTGTGTCATTAACAGTATATTGTGCATCAAGGATGCTTATAGTGCATATGTTAACTCAACCTACTGCCTAAAAGATTGAACTATATATACTTAGAATTTTAATGTCTCATTTAAAAATAAAGAAAATCAGTCTGTGTTGAAATATTGTGTATCTAATATAATCTGTGTAAAGCATGGTTTGCACATACAGTCTCCAAAACAGAAAACAGGTAATTCCTAAAACAAAAAAATAAGATAATTAAAAACTACTCACATGCTACTTAGAAAACCCAAAACAGCCCAAGACAACAAATGACTGGAGGAATCTGAAATGCTTCGATCGTACAACATCGGAAGAGTTTTTTGAAAACCTAGTGCAAAATCTTTCAGAGCTTGTCTCATAAATGTTTGAGTTAGTGGAATTTTTAGCACTAGAAATGAAGTATCTCCATATTAAACCGAATTGCATTTATTCAGTTTTCAGTATTGCCCTGTATTATGTACAGCCATAGTTATTTATGTCATAGCTACCTCCAAATTAGTTCACTGAAGTGTCCTGTTCTGCAGGCTGCTCATGAAGGTCTTTGGAAACTATAACTAGTTCAGAACATATTAGCCAGAATGCTTCATAACAGAAATCGAAATCATGTGGCCTTCCAGATGTTATTAGACTTCATGGCCGTCCATTTCTCAACATTGCCGATGCTGCCTAGGGCTTGCAGTTTAGCATCTGGAATGCTGTATCACTGCCCCCTCTGTTTTAAAGGCACTTATTAAAGTCAAGTTAAATTAATCATGCTTTGTATGCACCACTCTACTCATTGTTTCTTTGTCCATTTTAAAGTGCCAGTCACTAGCCACAAAACTGTACAGCTGGTCCTCCACTTTTGTGAGGGTTAGGGGCACAGGACCCCCATGAAAGCAGAAAAATGGTGAATATCATCCCCTTTCACCTGAGTGAGGTATCATGTCCATGGACTTCCCATTTCTTCCCACTCACTTGTCTCATCTCCTTGTCTCATCTCCATCCACTCCACCTGAATGAGTAAGTGAGGAAAGAAGATACTCACCTTCCCTGCTCCTGCTCCCCCGTCCCATCCCCATGTCTCCTGCCCACTTCCCCAAAGGAGTGAGGGAATGCAAGAGCGAGCATGCTTTCTCTTTCCCACTCCCCTGACCATACACCTGTGTGTGAGTGAATGGTTGAGAGAAGCAGAGGCAGCTGTAAATAATCCATGAACAATGACATTTGTGAAGACCAGATTTGCAAATGTGGAGGGATGACTGCACATGCATTAGAACCAGAATATCTGAATAACTGTATTCTCCTGCATGAACATATGTGTCAGTTTTGGTTGTCATTGGAGGCTCATCTGTGCATTTCATCATCAAAGTTTGTGACTGATGACAACTTGAAATAGGGCCTTCTTGTGGGCAAAGTCTACTACTTTTAGTGTACAGTCCTAACTTCTTTTTATGCCTTCTTTCATTTTGGCATGCTGTTTTAGCAATACTGAAAGCTTGTATATTTTACTTCATAAAAAGCTATTGAATTTCAAGGTAGGAACAGTGGTTTTAAAGAGCTTTGCTTTTGACATCTTGTTTCTTAGCCTATAAATTATGCTGCTTTTACATCACAACATTAAAGGTGTACTGTTTCTTTATGCGCTTTCTTCTAAAGGCAAAGAAAATTAAGTGTAAATTATATTACTTGTGGAACATCACTTTATGTAAATGTAAAGTCACATTTACAAAATTGCACCAAGAGGGAAAATGCAGCATAATCATTTCATAATTTATAATCAATTCACAGTGATTATATTTTGTCTCTTGATGTAATTTAGTAAATGGAGTTTGTGTAAATGTGATGTTCCTCACTTAATGTAATTTATTCAATTTCCAGAGATTTTAGAAGAATGGGAATAAAAAGTCTCTCTCTTACATTTTGGTTGAATGGCTGTTTTGTTGAGAAGAGGTCTTCATTTGTCATAGCTTAAAACTGGGACACCCAGAAATCACTGAAAGTGGAAATAATGTAGGATTGATTTCCTTTCTATAAAGCATCTCCATTACCTAAATTCCATTATTCAGCTTTTTTGATGTAAATTTACTGTAATAGTTGTAATAGTTGGCTTTGTTGCAGGTCTGTTGCGGGAAGAAAAAAAACATAGGAAAGAAATAATGATGCAGTTGATGTATCTGAATGGTTGAGGAGAGTTTTGGTGTTCGTAAGTCTATCAGTTTAAAACCATTTATACGTCTTACACCCATTTTTTGCTTTCGCACAATATGAAGAAGATGATAAAGGTAGGCATGTTATGATGACAACATTCACATTGTGTCTCATCAAATACTATGAAATTGTGATGATTTTAATATTATCACATCATAGGCTTTGAAAGGTTTATTTTCCTTCTTTACATGCCACCTCCTCACCTATATTTCTTGAGTTCTGTTATTCTGGTTTATCTAATGAGTGGGGATAGTATCTGATAGATAAAGGGATTGTGGAATTACTCGGAATAGTGGCAAGATCTTAATCATTATGAGGGGCTTAGAGTTGTACTTAAATTATAAACCTTGCAAATTAGTCTTTCATGTTTGGATCTAAATATTGACACATTTTAACAAGTGGTTGCCATGCAAAATAAACTAGAAAGTAACCATAAATGTTTTTTCAGGGTCTTCCCAACTTTGGCTTGTAACATGAGCAAGTTGCCAGGACATTGTCCCTTTTGTTTAAGGGCAGCAGAATCTTTTCCCTAAACTTGCACTGTGACTCTCCAGAAGAACAACAGCCTGCTTCTTTATCTGGGAAAATAGGAGGTGGAGGAGAACTTTTCTTCCAGTCAAGTTCTTCCCTTGAATTAGGAGGTGGGAAAGGATTCAAGAATTATTCTTGAAGTTTCACAGTTGAGAAGTGTAGCCCTTCTTACGGTATTTTGAGATCTCATCTGAATCTACCTAGGAGAATGTATTAGCCATTTCTGCTAGTTTATCTTCACTCTTCCGTTTCACCTTGGTCCATATCTAGGCAAGACTATGTGATTAGTTATGTGTCTAACTAGTTTACTAGCCAAGAAGAGAGGAGTAGGTTACTCCATATGCCCAAAGTGGGCATGTTACTCAAAATGTGGGTGACTCAGGTGTCCACCCGCGATGCCAGTGCCTTTGTGGAAGAGTGGGGAATATTAGCTCAAAGGGGAGGCTATCATGGATATTTTACACCTGTGTATACCAGTACTAATGCAGAGACACCAGCCAGAAATTCAAAGAGTATTTGTTTTATTGGGGGAATTAACAATCAAATACACAGAAGATCCAAGCAGTGTAACTGAAGGTTAATTGAGGGAAAGGGACAAAAAATTGGATAGTGAGAAGTTGGGGTGTAGTGAGTGATATTTACCTATCCAGAGATAGGAGACAAAGCAGTGTGGCCCAGACTAAGAATCCGAGGATAGTACCAGAACAGGAATCGGAGCAGCAGAATGATGGCCTATGTCCAGAGTATTATGAAGTATCTGGCTGAGAGCCAGGCTTTAAAAACTTTTTTCACCCTGATAGAAAAAGGTGTTAAAGGCTCTCTGGCAGAGTGGACAATGGGGTCCAGAACAGGGAAATGGCCTTAGCATTAGATAACAAAGGACTGATGGGAATCATGATAGCTCCTTGATAGTGGGACAGGCGAAGGGACGAAGGTAAATTTTTCAATCCTTGTCCTTGGTGAAATTTTGGGGTTCCTGTCTCAAAATTCCAGTTGGGCTAGGAGAGCACAGTGATTTATTGGTATCATAGCAGCAGTCTAGGAGAATTGATAGGGTTGCATTTTTCCAATTTCTTCCAACAGGGCACCCATATTTTTTCTTATACTGACATTGGGCCTGAAGCTAGATCAAAGTTTGTCTAGAGGACGCATCCTACTCTACTCTGTTCCTGAAATTCTTTGGTTCCAGCTGTAACAAAGTCTTCCAGACACCCATTGACTTCCTTTTCTACATTGCCCATATAGTACAAAACAGTGATGATTGTACAAGTTCAATCATAAGCAGAAATGTCATCCCCATAGCAGCATTTGTTCCTAAAGATTAGAAGTGTCATTCAATTAAAAAAAGCAGCTTGCATCTCTGTGGGGAAGTATAATGGACAATCCTTTATTCTTCATAACATGTGAGGAATGACAGCTTTTAGGATATTCTGCTGAAGGTATGAGTCAACAGACTTCTTGATTAATAGCCAAACCTTTTCTTCATTGGTAGTTTCTGCAGAGACATTAATTGAATCAGGAAGATCTCTGTAATCCTAAGCAAGAACTTTGGAAGCTGTCTTGTAAACAATCAGTAGTTCATTTATAGTGGGCAGGAAAGTTTGTGAATGTGAAGGGTGGGGCAGGGCTGGCTGGAGGACAGTCAAACACAGTGGAATGAAAAGCCTGTTTGCTACATTCCTGATACTTTGTCCCATCTGATACATAAAGCACTAAAACAATGTCTGATTCTGTGAAATCATATCTTTTTCTCCAAGAGATACATAATATAGCAGGAGCAAAAAAGCTGTTCCACACTACAATTGTGAGTGTGTTTACTTACCAGAGCTTCCATATGAACCTTGAAAAAGAAAAGGAAATTGTTGGATTGATGTTATGTTTTAAGGTGAAACAACTGCTCTGATAAATACATAACACAAAGTCTGTTGTGGTAGTAGTGCAACATGTAGCATTTCATTACTGCAAGTGACCTTAGTTGTGGTATTTTGAATACTGATTAAAAAAAAAGAATCTTCCATTTTTGAAGTAGCATAGGAGGTTCACAAAGGGAACTTAAATTGTGTCCATTACCTTGGAAAATAAATAGCCTGCCTAATAGTCTGCTTCATTTTACTGCCTGACAGGGAAGTTTTGCAATGAACATATTGACTTAGACAGGCATACTTGAGAAGGTACTTTCAAAGTAGTTCTTAGCAATCGCTCTATACAAAACCCATTGACCTGTAAAAGTGTGCTGCTGAGTGCTCTGTGTTCTTGGACGGCAAATGTATTCGGCCATTTGTTAATAGTTATAGTGGTCCAAAAGATGTCCTAATGCATACATTGCTTTAAGAGAACATTGATTTTCCTCAGTACTTAGAATCATGATATATTTTCAGATGCAAACAAATTGAATAACAGGCAAAGAAGTGAGCCTTGGGCATTACCTTAAAGGCAAGAAAGATTGTTTTAAAAGCAGCTACAAATGTTACTGGTCCTTTCAGGAAAATATTCCTTTGTCCATATTCTTTTTGTGCTTATTGTTAAAATTAGTTTTGACCTCAAAATACCTTTCATTTGGCATGGGAGTAAAATAAGACACCCAAGGTTATTCTATGTCCAACAAATTCTGTGGGATTCAATAGTAACTGTATAAACATAGATCATTTGAATCTAAATGTATAACATCTTACAAGGAACTACCCAAGGTAGAGGGCTGGTTATATTTAAAGGTTTAGTTTATGTGTTTAAGATTTGATCCCGCTATTCTAGCATCCTCCTAATTTGATCAGGAGAGATGCTGTATGGAGGCACTGCAGCAAGGTGTCCAATTAATGGGACACCTTGACAAGAACATGGACAGCAAAGCTTATATTCTATTGTTGTTGTAGCTTTATTTTATTTTTGAATTTTCTGACATAGACTGTCTTTCAATTAGTATTTTCAAAGTGGCTTGCAGTCTGAGGTGTAAAATAAAATAACATGGAAAAGAACCCAGTTACATTTGAAGCAGTGTGAAATATAATACAAAAGCAGTCAAATACACATCCCAAATCACTTAACTTCTCAGACAGACAGAATAAAAACGTTATCTGACACCAAAAAGATAGGAAGAAAAAGGGAAAAGCACACTTCCATGAGGTTATCAGCCCATTGCAAAAAAGTTAGGGATTACATCTGGATTTTTTTCTGTAGCAGTTCATAGCTGATTTGTCCATTGTATTCCCTGTTTTTGTGCAGTGTATTATAGCATAAATATAAAGAAGGACAGTGCCTCTGCTAATTCTGAGTCCTCAGCTCCTTTACATTCTTTTATAGTGTTAAGATGGAGCCATGTATGCAGTGCAAAATGGTGGGCTACTGCCATCAGCTCTATGACTATGGAAAGATGGCCTTATGGGTACATTACATAAGTAGCTCTGCACACTTGGGAGGCCTTGGACTTTCAGAGTGATATCAGTTGTATCAGTCTAGAAATTTAGACTGGTTAGAAGCTTCCACTTGAATGTGCATGAACTGTGTTAAAAACAATCTTGTCTCAGTCCTATTCCACTTATGTTTTACAGTCATTGTTCTCTAGGTGTGTCTGCAAAGGTGTCTTATTTCGACCAAGACAAATAATTTCAAAGCATGACCCTGTGAGTGCAATTTTTTAAAAATCTGTCTGTATTTGAATCACAATAAAGTATTATAAAAATCATTTCTGTGAGAAATTCCATTTTAATGTTTTTATTATCCAAGTGTCTAAAGTATTAAGAGCTACTACAGAATGGGACTATATCTCTGTGTACTTGTGCCTTGGTGTCTTGTGACCTCTTTCCACTGGGAATGGAAGCACAATACATATTTTATCACCTGTGTCACCTAAAAACAAGGTGTTTGTTTCTTTATAATTGGACATACAAACAGATGCAACTGACTGTAATTAATTCAGATCACAATTATAAACATTTACAATAAGTGTGGAAAATGTGTTGTCATTGTACCATGTTGTGAGATTTATGCTGAGAGGCCTTCTACATCCTAATCAACACTGTGGTGAAATGGACATGTGATATAATGTAAATTGGTACTTAAATATCACCATAATAAACCTGTGCATTACAGGTGAAAACCAGAAGGAACAACTCTATATAATCTATATTTCTTTTCCTAGACTATGCATGTCATGCAAATATTTGTAGATATGCAAATTATGTATAATATGTACATATATATAATATATATTTTATGTTAAATATTTACATTGGGCAGTCAACACTTGCCCTCCACCTGCAGACATTTTCTCTGATAAGCTTGTTGTATATATATATATATATAGAGAGAGAGAGAGAGAGGGGATGTTGCACAACTTTTTGGTTCATTATACACACATTGGACTGATTTAGGCTCAAAACTGGAAGTGACCAGAAAAATAGTGCATGTCAAAATCCTCCAGCGATCTCAACATACAAGCAGAGTGAAATGGAAGGAGGTTCTCCTTGATACCTACGAAGTCAGCTCAGAGCTCTGCAAACTTAGCAGCCAGCTTCTTCTACTGGCGGCAGCGGCAGCAGCGGCTCTGTCCCCCAAGGAGGAAGAGGCCCTGACCCCAATGCTGCTGGGGCTGGCTTGTGCCTTTCACATCCCCAGCTTGATCTTGATCTTGCTCTTGCTCTCGCTCTCTGCTGAGCAGGCCACGTAAGCCCGACCACCACAGCTGCTTGCTTACTTTCTGAGCTGTCTCTGCCTCTGGTCGCCACTTCTGCCGAGGCCTTCCTGCTACCCTCATGTTTCTGTGGAAGCTGAGACGAGGTATAGTGATGGCTCGGCTGGCAAGTAAGCAGTGGCAGTGGCTGGGTCTGTGGAGCCTCCTCAGAGGAGATCAAGATCAACATCTCTAATCAATAAGAGCACAAGGAGATGGATGGTGGAGCCCTGGCAGGGTTGAGGGCTCCTCCTCCTCCTCAGGGGATAGAGCCGTCATAACCACTGCTGCCACTGATGGGAGAAGCTGCCTGCTACGTCTGCAGAGCTCTCCAGAAAATACATGTGGAAGGACAGGGCTAGTTTTGACCTAAGTTCAGGTCATGCTAGAGCCTCTCAGCAGTTTCAGGAAAGATAGGACACCATTTCAGGCGCTAATGATTGTGCATCCTTTAATGTGGCTATTGTAATCAAGGCCTGATAAAAGAGCTCATTTCTTTTGTTTTAATACAATAAAGCAGTGTATTAGGTATGTCATTTCGCATTGTGGAATGCTTGGAATTCATATGCCATGGAGCACTATCACTTCCTGGACAGAAATTAAGAGTAAATAATAGGAATAAGTCATTAGTTCTAACTGTCTTTTCTCTATACAAAATGTATTCAAATTTATTGATTCTGAATTTGTAACTACATCCACCTACTAAATATACTTTGTGTTTTTATTTTTATTTTTTTTAAAAAAAAAACCTTATGCAAGAACTGTAGTCACAGACATCTACATAGTAATCTTCACATTCTGTCTTCAGGATCCATACTGATTTCTGTGTTCTCAAAACAGTCTTTTAGATATAAAATTAGAGATTACTGTCTAGGTGTAATTTTTTCAGAAAGCAGTTTTTACAATAGTCAATGGGTAACATCCTTTCAGTAGCAAGTAGATCTGGCTCCAAATCTAGAATAAATGATGATAAATCACTGTTTCTGATCCTTACTTCTCCATTTGATAAAATGTGGAGAAAGACCTAGGTGTGAACGGCTGTAAGGATAATCATGGTCATGTGTAACTCTGTTATCCATTTGTTTTGTTGTATTTAAAAGCAATTTCCTGTGAACAAAATGTGGATTTTTATTTATAAAATTTCCACCTAAAAGCACCAGGCAGTCCATACTAACGATGTTGTGAAAAACATTAGAATTGGGGAAGATACAAGTGAAGAGACTGAGAGCAAGGAATATCTAAATTTAACTTGCAATTAATTTGTTATGCTGAACAATTCTAAACGTTTTTACTTGGAGGATAAGCAGAGATAGCTTAGAGGATTTATTAGATTACTAAAATATCCAGTCCCCAACATCTTAGGCTATACAGATTCTCTTCAGGGAACTATCCTCATTAAAATTATTACAGGAGACTTGTCTCATATGCTTTGGTGGAAAAGCAGTAGTAATAATATTCATCCTGCATGCAGTTGTAAAAACTCCATTTTTTGAAGTTCTGTTTATAAAAAATGGAGGGAAGAACAGAAGGAGACATCCTTCCACACATTATTTTCATATGTTCTTTGGTCAATACTCACAGGACTGAAATCTTAGGAGTAGATTTTTTTTTAAAAAAAATGAATGCACATATTCTCCATAGTAAAGATCTCGTTGTTACTGAAATGCAATGTCTGTCACACAGAAAGTATTTACAAGAGCATTGACTATTACCAGTGTTTAAGGTTGTCATCTTCTGCCCTCTTACCTGGGAGTATGCCCACTGAACTCCATGGGACTTGTTTGTGAGTAAATATGCATAGGATTGCACTGTACATTATGTTTTTTTCCCTGAAAAATTTCTAGAGATCTTCACGTAACAACTTAGGTTCAAGGGGTACTGAGAAAACATATTGAGGAAATACAATCAGCTTTCAATTTTTCTTTACAATAACTCTAGTGCTCCCCACAACAGTGACAGCATACATTTCCAGGTAGCAATCAGTAGTCTCAAAGTAGACTAATCAATGAGATTAAGAACTAAAATTTACTCCATTGAGAATTTCTATCTATACCTGACTCTTCAGACCAATAAAAAGCTATTAATCATTTGACCATGGACATAATTACTGATCTGTTGTCTTAGGAAGTACAGCCTTGTGGTAATGGATATCATCAATCAGAGGATAGCCCATCTCTGTCTATGAAAATCAGCCCCTGCTGACTATTAAATGCTTTGCCTGCATTATTTACTATAATGCCCTTACTAAGGATTCCCTGTATACCTTTGTGCATGCACTGTAGAATAACAAACTATGAGACAACTGAGATAGTGCTTTAAAACGTTCCTGCAAGTCTTACTTGAATATTTCTGGCAGCAGAATTCAGCTGAGCTGGTAATTTCAATACTAAAACTCAGCCTTTAATTCACAAGGGCTCCCAAGGGAGAACATTATTGTGACTAGTTCACAATATACTTTAAGGTAATGGAATCTCTTCCAAGGAAAATAACAAGCATATTTCTGTAGTTCTATTGATAGACTAAGAAGACTGCCATAATATTTCTAGGGCTGCATTAAGATTTGAGGGAAAATGCCTCCAAACTATCTTGGTTAAACAAAAAAATATATGACTACTTTGATGATAAACAATGATTTTTCTAAAAAAAAGTTGTAGACTGCATAATGGGAGTATAGCATTTCCACATTTCGTTAGGAACAAATGTAATGCTTGGCAGGAGCAAGAGAACAAAGCACCCAATACTTCTTCAGAGAAAACTGACATAATGATTGATTAGCAAGGGTTGAGGTGGTAGAGGTGGATGGGAATAATCTGTTTTCATGCTGTTAGCAGTGCTGCTGAAGAACAAGGTAGCACCTTGTCCTTTTGCTCATCTCCCTGATGTGGAGAAAAAGAGGCCTTATGCAACTTGCTTATTGAAGACCATTACTACTACTTTTAGCCACTGTATGTCCTTGCAGCCATATAGTTTTGTTAAAGACTGGCTTGATTCCACAGGTTAAATTTAAACTGGGTGTGTGTTGAAGTCTGTGACTTCAACTCAGTCTCAAAAGTCTAGTGCCATGGTCATGAAGCCCTGTTACGCAAAGTTGAGAAATGACAATGCTGTAATGAAGAGTTTACAGGGATGAGGAAACTGTGAGTGATGTGCTGCAAGAGGCCCCCCCAAACCCCACTTTTGCCCTCTCCAAAAGCAGTCCTGAATCTCCCTTTTTTTCCCCCAGTGTGATTTCAGGTGATTATGCTGGAAACCTGTCCAACCCCCAAAACACATTAAAAAAATCTTCCCACCTGATATTTGAAAATAGCAAGTTCTTGTCATGGCCAGACGTCAGTCAAAATGGCAAGGGGGTGTGCATCCTCTCATTTCTGGTCATGCTACTTTTCATTTATGGGCTAAAAGGGGGTTGTGGTGTAGGGATGGAGAGATACAGCCTGTAGGAGAGGTTTGGAGGAAGATTAGTCCCTGGCTACCATGCAGTTTCCCACCCCTGGTCTACTCTTTTGATTGTGCTCAGGTCAGAGGTAAATCAGATCTTCCCTATATTTTCTTTTTGTGTTAATGTTCATGTTCCATTTAACAGTGTATCATGGTACGTTTTATCATACTACAGATGATCTTTCAAGCATTAATAAAGCAAGCTTGGAAGTGAATCTAGTGTTTTAAGGTTATACAAACATTTTAAACTTCATTGCTTCCCCCACCCCCATTTTTAAAATCAGCCAAAAAAACAAAAAGAGCTTTGGAAAACCCACAGATTTGCACTTTCATGAAGTTTTAGTTTATCCTAATAAAATATTGCTTGCCTGTGGGTTGTGGTTTTTTTCTTCTTCTCATAGGCCAATACTATATTTTATTCTTATATTTTGTATATAGTTTCTCTCATGTTAGTAACCTTTTGACTCATGGTGGAATTGTCTGTTCACTGACAGACAGTTCATGTGATGTGATCAGTGCTTGCTCCTCTGCCCCTCAGAAAAATCTCAGTAAAGGATAGATTTTCAAATACCTTAAAAAATGAGTGAAGTAGTTTGATACATCATATGCGTAGGACTGGAAATTATTTTGGAATTTCACATTTTGAGGGCTCATCTCTGACAACTGTGCACCCTACCTATTGTGATGTGGAGTATATCACACTAGAGATAATGGTGGGTTGTGATATGGGATGGGATAGTAAGTAGGACAGGTTCTCTAAGAGGTACTGAATTTTTAAACTCCACCAGTATAATAGTAGTTGGTAGAATCATAGAAATCTAGAGTTGGAAGAGACCACACAGGCCATCCAGTCCAACCCCCTGCCATGCAGGAACACCCTCAAAGCAATCCCAACAGATGGCCATCAAGCCTTTGCTTAAAAACCTCCAAGGAAGGAGACTCCACTACACTCCGAGGCAGCATATTCCACTCCCGGACAGCCCTGACTGTCAGGAAATTCTTCCTGAGGTTCAGGTGGAATCTCCTTTCCTGCAGCTTGAATCCATTGCTCCTTGTTCCGGTCTCTGGATCAGCAGAAAACAAGCCCTCTCCTTCCTCTACGTGGCATCCCTTCAAATATTTAAACATGGCTATCATGTCCCCTCTTAACCTTCTCTTCTGCAGACTAAACATACCCAGCTCTCTAAGTCTATCCTCATAGGGCATGGCTTCCAGGCCTCTCACCATTTTGTTCACCCTCCTCTGGACTTGCTCTAGCTTGTCAAAATCCTTTTTGAATTGGGGTGCCCAGAACTGGACACAGTATTCAAGATGGGGTCTAACCAAAGCAGAGTAGAGTGGTACCAGTACCTCCCTCGATCTAGACAGCATACTCCTATTGATGCAGCCGAGAATTGCATTGGCTTTCTTGGCTGCCGCATCACACTGCTGACTCATGTTCAGCTTGTGGTCTATGAAGACTCCTAGATCCCTTTCACACATACTGCTATCCAGCCACGTGTCCCCCATCCTATATTTCTGTATTCCATTTTTTCTACCTAAGTGTAGGACCTTACACTTCTCTCTGTTGAATTTCATTTTGTTCACCTTGGCCCAGCTCTCCAATCTATCCAGGTCATTTTGAATTTTGATCCTGTCCTCTGGCGTATTAGCAACCCCTCCCAATTTGGTATCATCTGCAAATTTGATGAGCATGCCCTCTATTCCTTCATCCAAGTCATTGATAAAAATGTTGAACAGCACTGGGCCCAGGACAGCACCCTGTGGCACCTTGCTAGTCACTTCTCTCCAGGATGAAAAGCAGCCATTCGTGATCACCCTTTGGGTTTGGTCGGTCAACCAATTACAAATCCAACTAACAGTAGCCCTGTCCAGCCCACATTTTACTAGCTTCTTTGCAAGAACGTCATGGGGAACTTTGTCGAAGGCCTTACTGAAATCGAGGTATGCTACATCCACAGCATTCCCTTCATCTATCAAGCTAGTAACTCTATCATAAAAAGAGATAAGATTAGTCTGGCATGACTTATTTTTGAGAAATCCATGTTGACTTCTTGTGATTGCCGCGTTGCTTTCTAAATGATCAGAAACTGACTGCTTAATGATCTGCTCCAGGATCTTTCCGGGTACTGATGTCAGGCTGACTGGGCGATAATTATTTGGGTCCTCTTTTTTTCCCTTCTTGAAGATGGGGACAACATTTGCTCTCTTCCAGTCTGCTGGAACTTCTCCTGTCCTCCAAGATTTCTCAAAGATTATAGCAAGCGGTTCCGAAATGACCTCTGCCAGCTCTTTTAATATCCTAGGATGCAATTCATCTGGCCCTGGAGACTTGAATTCATCCAGTGTGGCCAGGTATTCCTGTACCACCTCTCTACCTATTATGTGCCTCATTTCCTCTGCTTCCTCTCCTGCTCCCCAACCGCCAGGTTGAGTGCTTGTATCCTTCTGGGAAAAAACTGAGGGAAAGAAAGTGTTAAGTAGTTCTGCCTTTTCTCTTCCCCATGTGAGTAATTCGCCATCTTCTCTGCGCAGCGACCCTACTGTCTCCTTCTTTTTCCTTTTGCTGCGGACATATCTGAAAAAACCCTTTTTATTGTTTTTGATGTCTCTGGCCAGCCTAAGTTCGTTCTGTGCTTTAGCCTTTCTGACCTCCTCCCTACATCTCCTAGCTACTTGCTCAAATTCTTCTTTGGTGGTTTCCCCCTTCTTCCATTTCCTATACATGTTTCTCTTAACACTTAGCTCAGCTGAGAGTTCTTTAGTCAACCATTCTGGTTTCTTCAGATGCCTTCCATTTTTCCTCCTTATTGGCACAGTTTTAGACTGTGCCTTCAGTATCTCCTTTTTAAGGAACTCCCATGCCTCCTGAACTCCTTTCCCTTTCACTATTCCTGACCACAGAATTCCAGCCAGCAGCTCCCTAAGTTTACAGAAGTCCACTTTTTTAAAATCTAAGATGAATGTCTGGCTACCCTTATCTTCTCCTTCCCACTGAATGCCAAATTCCAATAGGGCATGGTCACTTCCCCCTAAAGATCCAACCACTTCTACCTCATTAACAAGGTCATCTTTGTTGGTCAGGATCAGATCTAGAATATTTGATCCCCTTGTGGCCTCTTCCACCTTCTGGACCATGAAGTTGTCTTCAAGACAAGCAAGAAACTTGCTGGACCTTGCTGTCTTGGCAGAGTTTGACTGCCAGCATATATCTGGGTAATTGAAATCTTGTATTGTTACTGTATCTCTCCTCTTTGAATGTGCAGTCATTTGGTTGAGGAAGGCGTCATCCAAGTCCTCAGCCTGGGTTGGAGGTCTGTAGTAAACCCCTACCGTAATATCCCTATTGTTTCTCACTGCCTTAATTCTTACCCAAATGCTCTCGACCTGGCCTTCTGGATTTAAGTCCTGGATCTCTTCACAGGTGAAAACATCCTTGACATACAAGGCTACTCCTCCTCCTTTCTTGTTTGGTCTATTTTTACAGAATAGGCTATACCCCTCTATTCCAATCATGAGACTCATCCCACCAGGTCTCTCTGGTGCCTATCAAATCGTATTTATTTTGTTGTACTAGGAGTACAAGTTCATCCAGCTTGTTTCCCATACTTCTTGCATTAGCGTAGAGACACTTAAGTGCCCGGGCCCTTCCTGCAAGTCCTGTACTATTGTTTCTACTCCTGATGGGTAGCTGATGGGAAGAGGTAATTACAGGGCTGTGAAACTACCTTAAGTTTTCTTCTTCTTCTTCTTCTTCCTCCTCCTCCTCCTCCTCCTCCTCCTTCTTTTGACTTTGCATTTGAAATATGATGGACACTGGAAGTTTTAAATGATCCAAACTGTGCATTTCTTTCAACAGTCTGGTTTACTTTTCAGCATGATGGGTGGCTTTTGCTTGACTTCATATTTACATGGCATTACTGTATTGACAGTTTTGTGTATGTGCTTGATGTGAGGCATAGGTATAATGTGAGAGCTGATGATGCACTTAAGGTTTCTTGCTGTAAAGTGCATCCATGATTAATATCCGTGCAGCAAAAATGAGTTCATGTAGTCCAGTTGTGTGCTTCGAGACTGTTGGTTCTGTATCACAGAGTCAAGAGGTCTGTCTAGTGTATACTTCCAGACTGCAGGCTCTGTATCACAAATTCAAAAGTTAGTGCAAGCTGTCTCCATGGATATCCCCATCAGATAAGAAAAGTAAGCAGCTAAGCCTTCAGTCTTTGGGGAGGGTGAGTAAGAAGACATTTAAAATAAGATTTGTTTCTTCCTTAGCACTGGAAAGGATCAGTGTTGACCTGAGGCAGAGACATATTTCACAAATGTGTTTTGAACACAGTGCAAGTAAATGTTAGGACAGTTGTGTTTAACATTACTTACCAGGTGGAGCTCAGTGGGTGTCGCTGACACTAATTCAGTTATTCTGCAACAAGGAACAGGAACAAATTCTTTATAGAATCCAAAATTGCTGTTAGCCAGCTATTTGGAATGCTTATAAGAAAGTGTGAAAATAGCATAAGAAAAGAAATTTCAATGTTGGGGACATCGTCTTCATTCACGGTTGCAACATTCTAGGATAGTGATCCTAGAAAAACATTTATTAGTTCCCAGCTATTTTGCTGTTGCTCCAGTGGTATGTAATAGAAGACAAACTGTACCCTGTTATTGCCGTATTACTCATAGTTAAAGTTTCATGTGTTTAGATCAGCCCTTTTAATGCATTTAAATTACACACAGGAAGGATGGATGAGAACTCTGTCTCCACTCCACTTTCGCTATTGTCATATTTAGAGCAAATGTCAAGAATGAAGATCCTCACCCACTTATGGATGCTCTCTATGATAATAGAATGTTTCTTCATTGTGGAGAAACCTTATACACATAGAAAAGTTTCTCTTCTTCTCACACTTACCCTCAATAGAATGAGGGTCAGGGAAATGTGGATGGAGCAATGTGTGTGGAGCTAACATACACATTCCCTTTGTCAGCTGTTTACTAATAACTTAAAATATAGGCATTTTAGGAATATGCTGTCAAAATAGCAAATTTTATAAGCTTTTCCTGAGTGAGCACATCTATCCTGATACCTTAAACAAAGTAACTTTTTGCATTACAATACAGACATGTTACTAGCTATTTGAACTTCTGGGAAATGAAATCATTTTACACAGGGGCACATTAAAAGAGCAGCTGAACTGTTGCAAAATATTTAGGAAAGGTGTTCCAACCCGGAAAACTTTTATTTTTACTTATTAATGGAACATTTTATCCAGCCTTTAATGCAGGCTGCTTTGTCCTTTCCACTCTGTCATTTTTAAATCTTTAAAAATGTATAGAATCATAGAAATGCAGAGTTGGAAGAGACCACAGGGGCCATCCAGTCCAGCCCCCTGCCATGCAGGAACATCCTCAAAGCACTCCTGACAGATGGCCATCAAGCCTCTGCTTAAAAACCTCCAAGGAAGGAGACTCCACTACACTCCGAGGCAGCAGATTCCACTGCCGGACAGCCATGAATTATGAATTATGGTTGCCCTCAAAGGGCCAGTTTCTGCTCCCTGAGATCCTCTCTGTGCCCCTTTCTGCTCCCCCCTCCCCTGTGGCTCTTTCTGCCCCACTGCCCCTCTCTGTACCTGGTGAGCCCAATCCCCCCATTGCAGGCCCCCAGCTTCCAGTAATCTGAAGAGGAGCCCAGCAGTATTAAATCTATATGTGTCAAACACAAGACCCATCCAGCCTGCCGGGCCATTTCATGTGGCCCTCCTGCAGCTACGGCATTCCCCCGCCTGGTGAGCCCGATCGCCTTATTGTAGGCCCCCGGCTGCTGGCATTCTGAAGAAGGGCCCTGCACCAGCACTCACGATCTACTTATACTTCTGACTGTTCCTCTGTCCAAGTCTCACCATCAGAGTGCTGCTGCAGGTTACCATGGCAATGCTCCACATGGCTCGCAAGAGTCAGAAGTAGAAGTAGATCATGAATGATGGCTGCTGGGCCCCTCTTCAGATTACTGGCAGCTGGGGGCCTGCAATGTGGGGATTGGGCTCACCAGGTACAGAGTGGGGCAGAAAGAGCCACAGGGGAGGGGGGAGCAGAAAGAGGCACAGAGAGGATCTCAGGGAGCAGAAACTGGCCCTTTGAGGGCAACCATAATGCTGATGCAGCCCAAGATGAAATAGAGTTTGACACCCCTGCTATAGATAATACATGCCATTCAAATACTAATTTGTCATTTCTATAATTGCAGCCCTTTGTATGATATAAATTAGCATCTGAGAGCCAATAGGTCATAGTGGAGGAGCCTAATACCCCAAAGATGCCAGTTTCTGTGTGATCTTGGAGGCTAAGTAGGGTCAATCCTGGTTAGTACTTGGATGGGAGACTACCAATAAATACCAAGTGCTGTAGGCTGCATTTCAGAGGTAGGAACTGACAAAACCACCTCTGAGTATTCCTTGCCTAAGAAATCTCTATGAAATTCATAGGTTTGCTGTAAGTCAATAGGTGATTTGAAGGCACATACAGACATACACATAGTGTAGCAGTCTGAATGTTGAACTTTGATTCTGGGATACCAGGATTCAGATCCCTGCCCAGCCATGGAAACTCATTCGGTGACCTTGGGAAAGTCACACTTTGTCTAAGAGCAGGCAACGTCAAACCCACTTCTGAACAAACCTGGCCTGGAAAACCCCAAGATGAGTTTTCCTTAAAGTCACCATAAATCAGGAACAACTTGAAGGCACACAGCAACAAGCTCTTTTAAATAAGCACTAGTTTATAAATGATCTTGTTAAGAGGTTGCTTTGATTGCCTATCAAATTCTACTGACTGAGTAAAAGTTGTAATCTCCTAATAGTGAAGTCATTCTAAAAGTGCTGATTATTCTTTAATGGTGTGCAGAAAAGGAAAGTACCAGGTTTGGGGAAAACTTAAAAAGGAGTACATCAAAACAGGCTGATGAAGAATGAACATGTTTTATTACCCACAGATGACTAAGATTTTGAGAAGATGGAAAGTAGAGAGAATATGAAAGCCTGAGGGGGGATGTACTATCATCGAAAAAGATGTGGCTATTTGGGACCCAGAACAGGAGCACTTCATCCTGCTCCATTTTGTTGCAGATCCAACTGGTTAATGATCTGTCTCCTGTAATGCAATACAATTATTTCTGAATCTCATATTTCTTTAAAATTTCCAGCTTACCAAAAAATCCAACTATTAGCCTGTTTCATCAAACTTGATATCATGCTATTATGTTGGAATATGTTTAAAAGAGATATATAAAATATGATATTCCTTATTAGTTAAATCTGACCTTGTTCATATTGTATTTAATTCGTAATAACTTACAGAAAAGTCAGAATGCCTTACTTGCATGTTAATTAGCATTTTCTGCTTGGTCATGTTCAAAATGGAAGTTCATTTGTATAAAGTTAATAAACCTCTTATACTTACATTCTGAAAAGATGCAGAGAATTCTGAAAGTGTTGCTTCAGCCATGTTATTCTACTAATAACTGAGAATGCTTCTTGGAGATGGATAGGGTAAGGATGAAGACTGCAAATCCATGTTTCCTGTAGCCAATCTTATAGTTGGGGAATGTAAGAAGATAGGCTAAATTTTTGTTGTTGAAACAGATTTTGTAGCTTATTTCATACCACACAGTGTTGCATAAATGTGGTTACCTTAAATAGATAAGTGCAAGGATGATTTGTTTTTCAGTAGAAGTTACTAAATGTGTACACAAAATTTAGTAAAGCAAGATAATTTTTGCACAACACTTTTCACAGAATAAATTATGATTTTGAAAGAAAACTTTTTATTTTTTTCTATAAAATTTGACATGGTTCTTATGTAAATAAACATTTTGCATCAAGATTACTTATGTTTCCTTGTAGCTAAGTTGCCAACCATTAAGCTGAACTCAGTTATGTAGAAAGGCCAGTAAAATATTCTCATTTCTCTGTTCGAGCAGTATGGCATAGTAGATCATTATGAGTATGGCAGTTAGCCACAGAGTAGATATCCTAAGACACAATCAGAATAAAGTAAATCAATTTTAAATTCCATAGATTTCAGAGACAAAGGATTTGGGTTTCTTTTTTATTCCTTCATAATCAATGGAAGTTAAGCTGGGTTATGCCCTTTCCATCTCATAGAGAAATGCTGACCTGTGCAATAATTGCCAGCATTGGTTTCTGGAGACTTGTGAGTATTTAGTCCTTATCTGAAGGTACTTAGAGTCCTTGCGTGTGTACAGTGAGCCAAACCAGGAATCTATTATTCACACCTTCTCTTTTAGTTGTGCAGTATAAAAAACATGCCAACTACTGCTTGTATCCAGATCCCTGTGTTTGCAGTAAGATCTTTCATTCTCTGCAGGAGGGATGCTTTTATTGCTGCTATAAAGGTATCCTATTCATGCCATTGTGAAAGAAACTTCAACCTTAAGGAATTGTTTGGAAGAAGTATAGGTACTTATTACAGAAGGAGACAGGGAATTTCTGTTCTCAGGATACAGACTTATATGTCCAATGCTTTTGGATTATGCTTTTGTGTTAAATACAGGTTCTTAGGAGCTGCAGACCAGTGTGTGTTGATTGTAATAGCGTCAACATAATATGGGTCCTTGTTCATGAAATGTATGAATTACACAGTGGGAAAGTAATTTAAATATTTGCAATAATTACTTAAACATGCTTTCAGGTACTTGGATTTAAATTGGGGTGCCCAGTTTTTAAAATAAAAACTAGACATAATTCAATTAGTTGATAGGGTTTTTAAAAGAGATTTCTTTTTTGGGGGGCAGTGGGGTTGGAAAATCTTGAAGACAGATTTCAAGACTGATTTTGTGAACAGAGATTTTTATAGACTATTCAGTCTTCTGTTGATTGTTAAACGAATGCATTATAATGGAAGGCAAAAACTTATGACTCATTTCTATTTCTAATTTTCTTTTATTTCTTTTCTTTTTTTTTTTCTTTTCCTATTATATTTCTGTTTTTCTTTTTCTTCTATGAAAAACACATAACAAAATTTTGGCCTGCTAAGTGTAACTGGTAGTCTGAAGAAACAAAGTGACAAGTTAAGCTGTGTTTAAAAGCAAGTGAAATTAGTGAGTATGATTCAAGCTACAAAGCTTTATTTGAAATTAGTTCTGTGGGGGGAAAAGCATGTGATCTATTAACATCCTGATGATTCATTATCTTCAGCTTGTGTGTTCATAGGCAGACAAGGCCCAGCTATTTTATACTGACCCTTTCCCTCTCTGGTGGAATCTGTGACTCAATCAACCTCTGACATCTTGGTATTACTTGCCAATTTCTCAAGACTCTGTCCGGAGTAAAATTTGTCCTAAAAATTTCATATAGTTTTACTCAGTAGACTCTTAACTTTCAATGTAAATATGTCCTTTAACTTTAGTATTATCTGTCTTTTGCTGCAATGCTTTTCCTGCTTTCTTTATTGTATTATAGGTTTTTTTTATAAAAGGTAGTTTTTTTCTTGTTTGTTCCTACTAAGGAAGGATTTTTTTTTAAAAATTGCTAGAGAAGATACAGTTTAGTGTAATAGATTCAGCATTGGATTACAATCAGGATTCAGTTCCCAGCATGGCCATGGAAATCCACTGGGTGACCTTGGGCATGTCACCCACTTTCAGCCACAGAAAACCCCATGATAGGTTTGCCTTAGTGTCACCATAAGTTGAAAATGACTTGAAGGCACACAACCACCGGAGACAGTCACAAGGAGCAAATGCAAAATGGAAGTATATGAACATCCACTTGGACTTTATCAAATTGGTATAAATATTAGTGTTATTAGGCGAGAAAGCTGTGCCTCATGAAGTATTACAGTGGTCTGGTGGCATGAATCCATGGAAAAGTGTCTCACATGATTTTACCACAGTGCTTACAGGCACCCGTACAACACACTGTTGTGGTTTCTAATGACACTCTTTTCCCTCTGCTCCAAATAGGAATATTTTCCTTTTTTAAAAACCAAGTTTAATTTGTGTCACTGCACTGATATATACACCCACCTTTAACATTGTAGCTTTTCATTAGGCATTTGGCTTTCTAGTAAAACTGACTAGTGAACACTCACCACAGTAGAGCTCCTGCAAAAGTTCTGCCCCATAATCTTCATGGCTATGTTGTGCATTCATGCTTGACTGCCTATGTCCTCTACCCTTAATTTTATATTTTTAAAATTGAAATATACTTATAGTCTGCAACCTTCAGCATAAATGCTCTGAGGATGGTTAATGAAGCAGATGTAAAAAATATGATTAATCAGTAAACATCAATTAGAGTAAGATGGCAGTGGATAAAAGTCAAATCATTGAGTGAATAAGAGGAGCTTAAAAAGTCATAGTGGCTTTAAATGGTCTAGAATTCTCAGTAAATATAAGGGCTAGAAAAAATCCAAAAGGCCATTTTATTTCCCTGTTGCCAAAATGCAAGTTTCCCTGGGACAAGCATTCTATAGGTAGGAGGCAACATTTCCAGTTCTGGCCAGCTGTACCTCAGAAGACAGAAGAACTGAGAGGATAATCTCAGATAAAGACCATAGTAATTAGATGGACTGGTGCAGGAGATGTCAGTTTATCTACTGCTTGGGTGCTAGGTCTTTTAACAGTAATGAAGTAGAGCACATTGAACTGAACTAGGGAAACAACCAGGAAACCAGTGCAGCTGTTTTAGTATTGGTGAGATTTAATCTTGATATTCAACCTCAGTTGTATTGTGTACTGTATTTTCCAGATGATCATCAAAGCCAGCCCTTAAACAGTAGGCTTCAGTATAACCCAGCCTCAGAGTTATCAGAGCATGTTTCTAAGGAATTGCCATTTAATGTTAGAAAGATGAGTCCCAGTGTATAACTTTGCTAAGTTAGTCTGAGTCTGGTTAGTGTCTGGCTGAGAGACAAACTTGAAATCCTGTTGAATAAAGATGAGATAATAGATATAAGGAGTATGCACTAATGTTGGAACAGAATTCAGAGATAAATAATATTGCTGTCATCTGAGTAACTGCCTCCTTGTTTTTTGTTTTTGTTCTGGATTAGGTATGCTTGAATGTATTTAACATTTCCCATGATGCATCTTGTTTTTGATGCATTTACATTAGTCAAACCTCTCTACTTGTGTGTGTATATACGTACCTCCAGTTTGCCTGTTGATTTACACAATACCATGAATTTCATAGGATTTTCATAGGCAAGAAATAGAGGTAGCTTTCCCAGTTCCTTCTTCTGAAATGTAGCCCTCATCACCAGGTATTTGTGGGCAGTTGCTCATCCAACTACTAGCCAGGACTAACCCTACTTAGCTTCTAAGATCAAATAGGATCTGGTGTCTTTGGGTTATTTAGGTAATTATGAATAACCCAGTTTTGGTTTAGCAATAAAACTATGGTTGGTAGTTGAACAAAAGGAAGTATAATGTTCTGAGCAAACCAAAGCAGAATATAAAATTGTTCCCTTGCCCAATATAATATGAAAATACTTCCAAGGCCTTCAATATTATCTGATACAGTCATCCCTCCACATTCAGTAGAGTTGGGGCACAGGACTCCCATGAATGTGGAAAAACCTTAAGTAACTCTAGGCCCTCCCAAACCGTATTTAACACACAAAAAAGTATGATCACCATATTCAACCCACCATGGATTCTTTTGAGGCATCAGGGTTCCTTCACAAGGCAGAAGTGGATGGCTGGTGGGGCTTACTGCCACCTGCACTGCTGACCCACACCATTTTTAAGAGGGACTTATAAGCCTTGTTCACAGTTTCTCAGTCTCATGAGGCTTGCAGTCCCTATTAAAAATGGCATAGGGAGGCAGCAGAGGTGACAGCAAATAATCCATGAATAATCAAATCCACAAAAGTGAAAGCCCACATGTGGAGGGCTAACTGTAGTTACAACTTGGGATTTTTGATTTTACAGCATCAGGGTTCATGGCTTTCAAATAGCTGGAAGAACCAGTGACAATTTGTCTTCTGCATTACCTTTGGAAGTTTCTTTAAATACATACAGCCAGATTTTCTTCAGTTTCTGATGTTAGAATTTGGAGGAGTACTTAGTGATGACATTCTGTCCTATTACTTCAGGCTTTCAGATTGCATGGATGTTTGGATAAATGAATTGGAAACTATTAAAATACAATCCATTAAGGAGAAAACATTAATGTTACCCTAAAGTACCTCAAACTGAAAGACTTTTCTAGTCTAATTCTCCTGTATGTGGAAAGCCCTGCTAGTCTGCACACTCCTCCAAAATTCCCTAGGCTTCTTAGTGAAAGCATTTCTACATGTTCTGTGACAGAACAGCTACAGGAAAAAGGTGGAAACAAGTGATTGCATAATGCCAATGGGCAAGAAATGGCATTTTCAGGTCTCTGTCATCTTACTGAATTCATTCAACACTGTGAAAACCTTCCCCAGATTTTGATTTTAGGTGGGTTTATTAGTGCACCATCTTTAATCATTCTCTTCAAGAGAATTCAGCTATACCGGTGCAGCCTGAGTCACAAAAGCATTTTGAAGGCCATGTCAGATGGGTCTGTTTTGTTGTTCCTGTTTTGAAGCAAGCATGACTGAGTCATTCAGGTGCCACATACAAACCTCAACACAGGTTTTGCCACTGATACTGTAAGTGTTGTTACAGGCTTGAATTTAATTATGGAAAATAGAAATTAATTGTGAAATTTAATCATGGAAGGTAGTAACCACTTTATACAAATTTTATTGTACACAACCCTGAGATAATATGAAATGGTGTGATCTAAATAAAATTAATCAATAGTCCATTTGACTAGAGAGAAAATTTCATGGATTAAACAGCGAGAAGAGTTATGGTTTTTGAAGGCAAGAGAGATGAGTAGGATAGCTGAGGGGAGAAATGGCATATTCTGGTTCTTGAGGAAGGGGGATATTTATGTGGAGCTATGTGAAGGATGAAGGATAACTGAGTTTATATGTCATTTTCAAAAAATAGGGCCAGTTTGTATATGGGCTTTATATGCTTTCTTTTTCCAATTCAGGCTGAGTTTTGACAAAACAGACTATATGCCGTGTTTCTCACAATCCTTATGCTTCCCAGCAGCCACAGGCAATTTAAGACTTCACTGTGCACAAGTGGTACTTGTTTTTTTAATAGGTATGCGTTGGATTATACTATTAAGTGTCAAAGTGCTATAAAAAACATAATGATGCTACAGGAATCAAAATGGTTTGGTTACTGCCAATGTTGATGAGATATTGTATGTCCATATGATGGTATTTTTTGCAAGAGATTAAAATGTATTATTAATGGTTTCTTGTAGTCCTCTGTGTGTCCAGAATTTCTCTGTGTTTCCCGCTTGTCTTAACTTTTATGCAGACACTTGGTGCCTGAAAATTCCCCATAATGTACATTCTGATCTCTTGCAAAGGTGGTGGATTATAGAAGTTTATGTGTTGCTTAAGAGAAGGTACTAGTCAAACGTATATCCTGCCCATTACTTGATGCAATCTTAAAACTCAAAATCATTCCAAGAGGGTGTGAAAGTACAAGGAATGTGCTGAACTTATCTTTTAAAAAGTTGTAAGGAGTACACTTCTAGAACCTGGTGTCTGTCAGAAGCTTTAGTGTGTATCAGAATAAGGATGACCTTTACAGACTATCCTGCTGAAATTTTTTTTGAACTGGATTTTTTTTTAAAAAAGGTAGCCTTTATCAGTTAGTAGGAGACTTCTGCTCAGCTATTGTTAAAAGAACTAAAAATATGTTTCTGTGATTCAACCTCAGAAAAATCAAAGGGAAACATGATCTTACACTCCCTCTAGTGGTAGCCAGGCTACAGTAATCTAGCTACAAATGCATTTTGGCCTATGAACAGTAAACATTTGATAATTTTTTCTCTTTTCATCTAAATGAGAGATTGTATCTAAGAGTCAAAGAATATAATTTCTGAGCAAAAGTTCAGCGGGTGCTAGGCTATATTTGTAACAAAGGGAGGTCATAGAGGGAGATCTAAAGGGCAGGTAGAAACGAAAAGATTGTCAGCTGCTTGCCACTGTTTAGAGACAGTCTAGTCTAAGTTCAGCTCTTCTAAGGCGATACTGTACCATTAAATTTGCCAATTTTTGTTGTTTCTCACTGAAGCATTAATTCATGGTAAGTATTTATTTCCTGTCAGGAGGTTTTTTTTTTTTAATCTTAAGTGGATTCTGGACCAAGAGCTATTAAATACACTAACAGAAACAGGGTTTACACCACGCACATACATGGATTTTTCCCTCTTAAACTTATGTATTATGTAATCATAAACAATTTATTAAGTCCTATATTTTTAATATAAACCTGAACATTTGCTAAAATGCTTCAGTTTTTCAGAGTATGACTTCCATCTATAGCTGACATAAGGGACAATGTGTTTCTTGAGTCTAATGGTACATCTGTTCTTTATTTTTAAGCTGTTCTAATTACACACTTCAGGTTATCCTTTTAGAGATAGGATGAAAATAGAATTTCAGTTACCAACTTTGGGGAATTATTGGGAGAGCAAATGTCGCCAAGAAATTAATCTTAAAAGTAAAGGATTATATCTATTCTGGCTCTGCCACCAATTTACCACATGACCTCTGCCAATCTGTTTGACGTTGGTTGTATTAGTTCTCAGTCTGTAAAATGAAGATAAACTCAGGAGTCTTAATAAATTCACAATCAGGATTTTTCTGTAAAATACAAATGAATAGTATGTTAATGAAAAGAAGTTAGTAGCTATATCATCAGGGAAGAGTCTTCTGGCACCTTAAATTTTACAAATATATAATGAGATAAGCATTTTTGGCTGTTTTATCCATATTATTCACAAATGTTTGTGTGGCAATAAATTTATTACTTTTCAAGGTGGGGTGGGGAAAGTGTAGGCAGCCATTCAGATCTTTTTTACAGTCCTCTCAAACCTTGAGCCTCCTAAAAGAATTATTTTGGGGAGGGAAAAAAAAACCTCTCCAAAACGATCACTGCTGGTGGAATAGTGCTTTAACTTCAAACACATCCCATTCCCACCTCTACAAAAATTGGCTGAAAAACTCAATAGTGGAAACCAGTAGATTTGTGATCACTTCCAGGGGATGAAAAATGGAGTGGTGCAGCTTCCACGCCTGCTATACTTTCTCTCTTTTGTGTTTAGGTTCAATAAGATCCTCTGTTGCATTTGCTGCAACCGACTAACATGGCTCCTTTGGAAATAGCCATACAATAGATACTTTGGTTTCCTTTTTTAAACAGGAGGTAGAATAAACAAAATATATTTGCAGTTATAAAACAACTTGTTACCGTCAGGTAACGACATTAGCTGTGTGAGTGTTCAAGGCTAAGTGTCAAAGCAGAACGTGTAATCTATAAAGAGGGCTGATAGTATGAAATTGGAAGTCCTGTTTGTTACTAAGTTCAAAGAATTCTCAAAGAATTGTGTCTTTAGAATATTACTAGAATTGGAGAGGAGATAACCTTAGCTACAACTTGCAGAACATGAGATACTTATTAAAGAAGGTGCTTTAGTTAAAGATTAACAAAATTAACAGAATTTCCATTATCAAGCTGCCAGAAGGATTTATTCTATCCTGACACCTACCCACTATAGCAGGAGTGGACAACTGCCAGGGTTTGGGGAGCTGCATTGACTTCCTTGGGACTTCGAAGGGGCCGACTCTCCCATCACCTAATTTTTTTTTTCAAACCTTTTTTTTTTTGAAGGGAGAGAAATAGGATCCTGCGAGGGAGGTGACTTCACAGTGATTTGTTTCAGATTCATTTTAAACCAAGAGATAACACAAAAGTCAACTTGCGGTTTCCTTCCTGATTTAAAATTAAAAAGTCTAAAAAAGTTCAAGGAAATCGTAATGCATGGTAGAGTAGCTCCCCCCTCCAGAATGCATGGGACATTTATTTTTAATGTTTAAATATTTTGGGGGGAATGGGGGTGCAAGCCTCTGATGTTTCATGAAGGGGTTAATGTGCCTGCCAACCATTGGAAATCACGTAGCTGTACAACTTTTGGGAACATTTTCGTTTAAAAATAATAATAATAAAGAGAGAGGAGCGCTTGTTCTCTACATGTGGTCCACGAGCTGCACTTTTGGTTAGCCCTGTTGTACGGTCTGTTAGCTCAGATTCATATAGTGACAGTTGACATTTTTCATGTGCTTCTCTTTATAAGCATTCAGAGTAATTTGAATCAGAAGTATACTTAAAGGCCCACTGTTGCATGCTCCACGTACCTTCACATGAAACTGAGGCCATTTCCACACTACACTATTACAGTTCTATAATCCATCCTGTGGAATCGTGGGGTTTGCAGTTTAGGGAGGGGCATTTAGAATTTTTCAGCCAAAGTGCTCTTTGGCCTTAGTAAACTACAAACCCTAGAATTCCACAGGATGTTGAAAGTGGAATAATAGCAGTGTAACAGTGTAGTATGGAAATTGTCTGAAAATCCTATAATAGGGAAAGAACTCCCCAAAGAGCTTAATTGGTTCTTCACGGTCTTAAAACAAGCATGAAATATGTCTTTTATTTCTTTAAATGTGTTTTCTTCATGTGCGGCTGAATCTTGATGGCGTCTTTTGCTTGTTTAAAAGGGCTAAAATTCAGTGGTGTAGTTTGATGCAGCATTGTAGTGGTATGTTGGGGAGGTATGAGGTGTGAGGGCCTTAAATGGGCCTTGCTGGGCTGCCTGAAGGCTGTGAGCTGCATGGTGCCCACTTATAGTGCAGACATTACTAGGCTAACTGGATAGTTGAACTCGCTATAAGGCAGTTTCCTGTGTTCCTAAGCTTGTATGTTTTATGTCATTTCCACCTTTTTTAAGCAAGTGGCAAAGGAGATTACTAAGAAATTAAAACATTTCAGTATTAAAGTAGAACACTGAATTCTACTTGGACTTCAAGACTATAATTAAAGACCCACCAGAATTTCTAAAATTAGATGTACATATGCTGCATGTGAATGCTTTTTCTCAACGTTCCTGGGGGAGAATTTGGAGAGTAAAAGAGCAGTGTTGTTGCAAGAGGGGAAAGAAAAAAGAAGTAGTAAGAAGGAACTGAAGGTGCATAGAAGTGAGCTGGTGACAAGGTGGGATACTGAAGCTTAATCTCTATGTTGCAGAACACCTATTTTTTGTGTGTGTGTTTGTGTGTGTGGGAGAGAGGGAGGGAGGGAGGGAGGGTGACAAAACTACAACTATGTTGGCTTTTAGAATGAAATTTGACATTCCATATGGTCTCCATGAGTTGTCATATTCTGCATTATTCTCTATGTGGGGATAAACAATGTGCCTGCCAAAATACAGTTGAGGCATTTAATGTTTATATTTTGGTCAAGCTGAATTCAAATGACTTTTCTCTTTGTGTCTGTGAGGAGAACTGGTTTTCAGCCAAAAGTATTATCTTATGCAGACAGGGAAGACTGTTTTAATTAGAAGCTTAATCTGGCATGGAACGGGATTAAATCCCAGAAGCTCTTGTGAACATCCACTCACTGTTCCCAGCTGTAGTACTTTACAAATGAATTTCATATACATATCTGAAATATTGCTCTTTGAATCCTTTCCGTTTTGAGGTACTATCCATTTGTCAAATAACAAAATCTTGCCTCCTGTGAGACCTGTCAGCATTGGATACAGTAATATTTTCTGAGCTCTTTTCTCATTACTAATGTGTTCTTTGATCAGGTTCATCTGTTGTTTGGGGAGTGATTTTTTTTAAAATATAGTACTGGCTTTATACTGGATGCTCTGAGATTCTGGCAGTTTTGTGGCAAAAGGCTGCTGCATTTACTTTGTGAATGAGGGAATGGAGAAAAAGAAAGCTGGGACAGGGGAAAGAGAAGAATAATAAGAGATACGTATAACTGGGTACGATGTAACCTGTACCGTAGTTGTCGTATATCTGAACCATGTGTCCAAACTAAAGTGTGTGGCTATGAGACCTTTTGGAGAAGCTACACATTAACTAAGGTAAGTAAAGGGAAAAAAACATGGCTTCCAGATTTATTTGGTGTATTTAAATTATTTATAGGCCATCTTTCAGCCTTTCCAAAGTGACTTATATAATAAAACACCATATAATAATACTACAAAAAAAACCAACAACAATAAGCACAGTCAATATAACAGACATCAAGGCCAGGCCACTATATTTTATCTGCATATCTAGAATTTGCATAATTAGAAGATTAAAATCTAACACAACATAGCAAAAAAAAAAAAAGGGCAAGAAAAAAAAAAGGAGTTTCATAGATTTTCTAAATGCCAATAATGATGGGGGGCTGATAGAGACCTTGGATGATAACTCATTTTGGAGGTGTAGGCTCACATCAGATCATTGAGCAATAGTTGTTTACATTTCTGTTACCACAGTAGAGGATATTTCAGAAATCTTATGAATTTGCCCTTTATTCCTGGAATCAGGAAGTAGGATAACTTGTTTGTGGGTGGCATTACATATTTTAATGCTAAGAACAGCCCCTCCCTTCCAGCAAAATTCTTCTCTGAATTTAAAATATTACAGTTCTTGGCTCCTAATTCAGTACCTGGCCTGTTTGCCTGTAGTGAGTAATAATGCCTGCCAGCCAAGTTCTTGCTGCACACTGAGTGCTGTGTGTGTGGTTGGCTAATTTTTCTTTCAAGCTTAAGAGCTAGTAGCTATAAAATTCTGTTTTTACATTCCACACAGGGCTTCGACACAAATAGACTACAGTCTTCCCTCCATATTTGCTAGTTTGACTTTCTCGTATTTGATTATTCTTGGATTATTTGCTGCATACTCGGCTGCTGCCCTGTGACATTTTTAATAGGAACTTCAATAATACCTGTGTCTACCTTGAGTTGTGTTAATTTAAGTCAGGCTTAGTCAGTGGGTCAAATCTTTAGTCGGCGGAAGGAAATGAATCAGGCAAGGTAGCTGAGCCCAGCTACCTGCATGTTCCCTTATCTACTCATTCACATGGACAGGAGGGAAGGGGTTGGGATGGGGGGAGTATGAGGAAGGAGAGCACACATTTGTTTTCCCTCACGCTCCCAGGCAGGCGGGGAGAAGGGAATGGGAAGGAGGAGGGCTTTTGTATTCCCTTGCTCACTCACTCGAGTAGGAGTGGCGAAGTGGATGGGATGAGGAAAGTGTGAAGAGGAAGAGCAGGTGTTGTGTGGGTCTCCAGGGTGGATAGGGGGAGCATGACAAGGGAGAGGGAGGCGAGATCCGGGGCAGGATGATGGCAGCAGCTAGAAGAGAGCAAAGGCAATGGGAAGGGGCTACAGTGCCTGCTGTTACTAACGGTGGCAGCACTCCTTCTCTCCACCCCACAGACCTGCTCATCATCCGCTCCCCAATCCCATCCCTCCACCCCCTCCTGAGTGAGTGAGTGTATGAGGGAAACCATGTGTGGCTGGGTCCAGCCACCCCATCAGTATCAGTACTGTTTTGTATGCTAAATATGGTTTGAGGGCCTAGAAATATTCACAGTTTTTCAACTTTAACAGAGTTCCTGCAGCCCTAACCCCCATGAAAGTGGAGGACCAACCGTATTACCTACTGACAGGAACACTGGTTCAGCATATCCATGCATTGTGAATGACATAGTTATCAGGAAAGATTAATCAGGTGGCCATATTCAGTGTAGTTCTGGAGGCAGCTATTTAATGTCCATGCTTAGTGACTTCACAATTGTGTTTCTCAAGGATCATGATTCCTACTGTGAAACATAGATATCAGCAAGAATAGAAGTAATTTTGCCTCCAGTCATTGACACATTCTATCATTTGGGCATAAAACACTTAATCGACTTTTTAGACTTGATTAGAATCAGTATGTAGGAAAAGAAGGGGGCTATATATTGCATATTAACAATCACCATGCAATATATGTAAATATACTGATTAAACAACAAATTAGTTACTGTTTCTGTCATAACACCATAAATTCTGGAAACTGTCGGAGACGGAACTAAGCAGGAATATCTAGAGGAGAGATGTACCTCTTAGACTTCCTACAGACCTATATCTCACCTTGGGCGTTTGCAGTCCCATGTATAGGGCTGGATAGATAGCAACTCAAAGAGCAGCATTTACTGGAAAATGTGACTGTTCCATGGATTTGTCCTGCAAAAGAGAATTTATAAGAAACTACAGTACTACTCTTATGATACTACTATTCACAACAAATATTAGCATCAAGAGTGATTTCTCATTTAGCATTTTAAGTTAAAGTATTTAACATCTTTTCATAGAGTATGGCATACCCTTACTACCTTGGAGTTACCCAGAAGTGATTTTTTGAATGGATTATCCAATGCTAATGAAACACTAGCAAGTTTTCAGCATCACTAGCTCTAATTTTCAGACAGCTGCTGCATTAGATTGTATTTAATGATATCAAAGCCCAGCTGGAGTTATCTTAGCTGACTTTGCCTACCAGTAGCACAGAGCACCAGGTGTGTTTGTTGGAGTGTGAAAATAATTCTGTGTATAGGCTATCATCATTGGTATTTATGTTTTCTTCTAAAGATGTTTTTATTTGCTGTTGGAGAAAATAAACACTTTGCATGTTGTTGGTAAATACTGGTTCATTAGCCTAATGCTATTTATAGTAAAGTGACTACAACAGTCATTAATGATTTCTGTAAGGGGCACACTAGAATTAAATGTGAAACTAGCTTCTAGAGTGTTGGAGGTCTTAATGTGGTCCAGAGTAATCTGTTTCTTGATGGAATCTGATTTCATCAGGTTGAATTTCAGTAACAAAAAAGATCAGAAGCAAAGTCTGCCACCAGGTTGCTGTTCCATAAACACTTGTCCTGTTAGAAATATGAGAATTTTTATGTTGCTAAAGGGTTCTGTGGTAGATTCCCATGTTATTGCTTGTGGTAGAATTTGAACAAGCTGTAGTACAAGTGGAAGGGCCATACAAGTGCTCTTTTTCATGAGGTAAAGGCACTTTCCAACACATTTTTATGCCTTATTTACAGATACCCCTCCAAATAAGTCAGTCTTGGCAGCAACATTTTATCTCATCAGCGTTTTCATCAGTCTAAAAGTAACTACAAAGTTACAGCAATACATTCATGTTTCTGTTTTGTTTCTTCACTGCAGCTCTGTGGCTACTGCAAGCAGAGCTTGTAAATTGGGTTTATTTTTAATGGTTTCATTAGATTTCACAGGTGTAGGTCCCATGCAGATTTCTCATGTTGCATCAGTGCTGTTTGTAACAAAAGCAAGAGTTGGTGGACCAGTGAAAGGAACACCTGAGATGAGACCAATTCTGAATATACAAGCAGTGACAAGTACAATTCTGAACCTGTGGGGAGTGTGGCTTTTTTTTTCTTTTGGAGGCTACTCAGAAAATAAATCCTAAATAGCATCTGAAAGTGAGCACTGTTCAGATTTCATTCCCATGTGGGAAACCTTAGGGGGGAATTACAGGCTGTGGTTGTGCAGGAATCTTCTCTCTCCCCCATCTCCATTTTTCCCCAAGCCTACTCAATGTTCATCTCCCGTCTGACGGTCTGTTGATTATTTTTTCTTTCTCTTCTCTTTCATTTTTCTTCCTCATCTTGTCAATCTGTCTGATTATGTACCTCTGATTTCCTCCCCACACACTTACTTTAGTTGCAGTAGTACTGTACTTGGTCACCTTGACTCAGACAGACAGGTAATGTGGCAAAAGACACAATGTGACAGAGAATATATGACAGTCTTCATTCACTACCATTTAGAGCAGTTACACACACCCTGGTAATGATTAACAGCTAATCTCAGTGACATTTAATTCAAAAGTAAGTAAAAGTAATTCAAAAGGAAATAAAAGTACTGTATTTGCTGGTGTATAAGGCATAGTTTTTTCCTAAAAATACCCTCTGAAAATGAGTGTGTCTTATATACTAGCAAATACAGTAATGCTAAAAACATAGAGAAGGGAGTGAAAGGCATTCTTCCCACTCAAACAAAACAAGAAGGGAGGAGATAGTGGAAGCCTTGATCTATAGGAAGGTAGGTAGATGTTTCTATAGTTTCTTCTTACCCTCCCCTTCTCTCCTGTGCATTTTGACTCTACCAGGAATTTCTGCTCAAGCAAAACAGGAAGGGAGGGGTGGTGATACAGCACTCTTTTCATTCCCCTCCTCTCCTGGTGCATCACTCTTTTCATTCCCCTCCTCTCCTTTGCATTTTGACTCTGCCAGGAGTTTCTGCCCAAGCAAACAGGAAGAGAGGGGTGGTGGTGCGGCATGGTTTTCATTCCCCTCCTTGCCCACTGCAGCACGTTTTTCCTTCCCCTCCTTTCCTGTGCATTTTGATCACCAGAGAACTAAAAACATTTTTCCTGAAAGATATCCCTTGAAAAGTGGGTGCATCTTATATGCCAGTGCGTCTAATATGCCAGCAAATACGGTCTAGGATTTTGTATCTGTGTTTGGGACTCAAAAGAATGCAGTGTTCTCTTTGGTCCTTGGTGGAACTATTTCATAATTATATATAACAGGTGCCTGAAATTTGAAGTTATGATATTGATGTGATGAACTGCTTTGGAAAAATATGATGGCATCATGCAAAGATGGATGTTGAAGAGGTTCCAGGTAGTGGTGGTTTGACGTAACTGTATAGAGGCATGATAGTACAGTGGTTGTACATTGGCTAGCCAGTTGCTTGACAACTGTATAAGAGCTATCATGCTATCTGATGCAAAGATACTTACAGAGGTGAATTGGAATTACTTCATAAATATAGTAGTGGAACTTCTGTTTATTCATCACATTAATTTAGTAACATGTACTGGATATTTTCCAGTACATAAGCTTGACATCTATATATATTGAAGTAAGGCTCTTTCTTTCTAAACAAGCTGCATTTGTTTTTGCTTTGAAACAATAGCATTTCTACAGTACTTTTCAGGAAACCTGCAAACTAGTTAGCAGAAAGTATAAGCGTACTTACCTACTGGCATCTTCATAGTAAAGCTTGTAAAATAAAAGAATCAGAAAATTTGGGTTTTGCAGATGTTGCACCTTAGTTTCTACATCTTTAGGAAGTTTTCTTTGATACATACTTTTCTGAAGGGTGCACCTTTATGTTTTTATAGGCACCGTGTCTAATGGTGTGTATGTATGCACCTGTGCATGCATATATGAATGTTTTTGAGATCCCCCCCCCTTTGAGGTTTTACATGAATATGCTTACTGTGGTCCCACTGAAAAGACTGCTTGCTGAGTTAGTCCAAATCTGTGTGGAGTATTCATGTGGTACATTCAATTACATGTATAATTTATGTGTGTACACAATTGTTGATCTGTACCCTAGTGTAATTTGTAAGCATATGTTCATGCAAGGGTTCTGAACCTAGTATCTTCTTGTCCCATCCTTCTCTTTGAAGAATGTCTGCACAATACTGTAACATTAGAAAACAGGAAAGAACTTGGCAGTATCTGTCCACAATTTCTGAAGATAAATTATTAATATGAACATATTAATATGAACACAAATAGTAAACACGTATAAATTAATTTCACTTCAAGCACAGACAGTGCTGAAGAATAGCATTTAATTCAATGCTCAGTACAGTTCTGTCTACAACTCGATGTTAAATTACTTGTGCTGCTCCATAGCTGAGTGATACCTGCATGTATGGAAGTGGGGAGGTTGACTATGAAGAATGAAATAAAAGTGAAACAAAAATTGAACTGGTACTGGCTTTGGAACTCTCGTCCTATAAAGGCTAGGTTGGTTATTTTGGAAGCAAGTGAAGACTGTTGTTGTTTCAATAGGTTTTGAGGAGGCTTATTTTAAGGGTAATGGCTTTAATAACATGCTGTGTTGTCTGCATTTTTTAAATTACAATGTGTATATTTTTAAATTGCTTTTAATTCTATTGATAGTTTAATTGTATCTTAACTTGGGTATGTTTTTAGTGATGCGAGCTTTTATCTGTATCTGTTGTACTTGTGTAAGCTGCTTTGAGTCCTAGGCCTGGACAGAACATTGGGGGGGGGAATGATGATGACGACGACGACGACAACAACAACAACAATGATGATGATAATCATCATCATCTGACAACTAAAAAGAAAACCTAATCTGGAAATCACAGAAGAATGAAGAATTGTCTCTTCATTAGTATTTTGTTTGTATTACACCTGAAATTACTGTGTTCTTTTTGCCAGTTTAATTTGTCCACTAAGTTCACTTGAGGGTTGAAAGGGTGAATACCTTTCATAGCTCATAAAATTACTTCTAAATTTTTACATTGCATGACTTCCAGCCTTAGTAATCAGCATACTCTGGGAACCTGGAAATAGCTGAAATCCCATCATCTTTATTGTTAATCCAACACTATTCTGAGCAGATATGCTGCAGATTATCTCTTTTTACGAGATTTTAAAAATGGTCTTTTAAAGGATCAAGTGATGCTGGATGGGAAGCAAAACACCATTTTACTTAAATTTTGCCATATGCTAACCCTCACAGAATCTAAACATGTAACACTGGTAGAGAGTATGACTTTAGTATTTTATTCATTTTATCAGTTCACCCTTATCCTGAGATTAGTACATTTTAGGCATTGATTATTTTAAATGGAATCATTTCTAATGCATATAGGAAGATGTAAACACCTACAATCAGTCTTGTTTTGTTGCAATAAAATAGACTCTTAAAGCCAATTTTTATTTATAGGGACTTGGAATGTAACCAAGCAGTTGCTTCTTTGAAACAGGCATGGTTCCACCATACCAGTCTCTTTAGTCTGAAGGACTGAAGGTTCTTTGCTGTTTGTCAGCTAACCTTGGACCTCAGAAGAGCAGTCCTTGAATAAAACAACTACAAAGGAAGATTGGAGAGAGAAACAGTGGAATTGGAATATATCCACAGACTCCAGTCCATCAACAGTGGGTTGAATGAAGACAGTGGTTTCCTGGCACTTTACGCATATTATAACACTAGTTAATACCCCAGCCTCATGAGGGCCCTCTTGGCAATTTTATTGCATCTCCTTTCTGGTTCCCAGCCAGCATCACACTTCATTGCAATAAGTTCATCCACTATTCATGTGGTTGCCTATTCAGATTAGCTTTAGGCAACATCTTTCCTCCTGTCTTTGTCCCCCAATTGATCTTGGCACCTCATCACCATACCTACAGGTTTTGTACTTCTGTTGCTATTCACACATGTAGCCTGCGCGTAATCTTCTGGCTACCTAAGCTCTTAGCTGGTGAGCAGTGTTAAGGTGGCAACAAGTCACTCATATTGTAACCTTGGAATGAAGCAACTGATGAGAGGAATGTAATCTGGGGAGAACAACATTAATGTAAAAGTGTGGTGTGTTAAACCAGTAAAGGTAGAGCATTTGCCTACTGAATAAATAAAATATATGAAATATTTAAATATAATATTAAATAACATTTAAGATAAAATATTATATTAAATTACTTGACACTATATTTAGAAATTATTCCTGTTGAACAGCTTTAGGGGACTGTTGGGCTGACTGAAAGTCAAAATGATTGATATCAGAAGCACTGTGCAGATGTGTCAGTTCTATCTCTTGTTGCAACGGTAATACATTAGGTACATATTCTTGAACTGGCATAATGTTGCTCAGAGAACTCTGACGTGTTCAGTTACCATTTCTATGAATGCACAGATGACCAGTTGAAGAACTATAACTGCAACTAAGCAACCTGTTCTTCACAGTTTGTGGAGAATACAAGCCCAGAACATAAGAATACTATCCAGTGTATTCTGAATTAGTTGAATTTTAATTTATTAGTTTAGTCCAATTTAACAGTGAACAAAGCATTAGACACTTTAGGATTGTACTCGGAGGTAACTGGCTAAGCATTCTAAAAGCACCAGGGCTTGTGTGATCTAGGAAGCTAAGAAAGCTCAGCTCTAGTTAGTACTTGGATGTAAGACTGCCAACAAATACAAGGTGCTACAGGCTATATTTCAGAGAAGCGAACTAGGAAAACCACCCCTTTCGTATTCCTTGCCTAAGAAAACCCTATGAAATTGCTGAGGTTGCCATGAGTTGACAGGGAGCTTAAAGGCACATTGTATGTCTGCCTGTCTCTTGAGGTCTCATTCCACTGATACAAAACTTCTACTGATTTCAGAAACCCCATGTTCTTTGTTCCAGTGCTTGGAATCTGCTTGTGTAATCCATTGCACAAATCCATTGCATTTGCTTTCTCAAATTAGTACAGTTTTGGTATTCTAGGTATTATTGTGCTAGCTGCTCTGGTTCCCCTACAATGTATGTGACTTCTGTTGCTAGAACATAGTATTCATGGAAGAGTGCAGTGTCTTTTACTTTTCCCACAGATGTTACATTGGACCAGCTATTGCAAAAAACACAAAATCTGAATGAATCACAATCTGCCTTCTAAAACAGCTTTTTTCTAAAATATCTGAAAATTTTGAAGCCAGAAATGTTTAGAAAAATGCAATATTAACTTCACTTTATAGACTGAAAGTCAGTTTGTTTCTTTAGGAACATAAAATTGATTATGTGTAACTTTGGCATAAAAGCATTACATTTGATTTATTAAAAGCCCACTTTATTCAGAAGAAGTAGAAATGAAACACTTTTTTTAAAATTTTCCTACAAGGTTCTGAACTGTAAGGAACACATAAAATAAAGAACCTCTTTGGTTTTGCCAATTTGAGCAGCGGGCAAACAAACAAACAAGCAAAAATGGAGGAAAATGTCAGCATTAGTAAAATGGAGAAAATAATTTTGCTTCCACTAGTTTTCCATAGTGTCAGGAAAACGTAATGCACTTATTTCAGTAAAATGAACTGAGAAAATGAAACCAGGATCTGGAAGTTTAGTGTCTTATACTATTTTACATCAAATTCCACCTAGTTTATCTCTTAATTAGTTTTTTAGAAATGAGTTTGGGACAGTAAATATGAAAGCACTCATTTTAAACATTTAATTCATTATTCTAAAACAAAGTATCCCATAATCCATTTTTTCCAATTTTTCTGAAAAAGAAGAAGCTTTGAAAACAAATAATTTTGTTCTGAATTTTTCAAGTTTTCTTCTGGTCTTTCACATCTCTAGTTTTCAAAGAGATTAACAGGACAGTGCACATCAGCATGTGTGGGTTTTGAACATCAAATAATTGACGTATACAGCAAAAATGGATTATTTAAAATTGTATTTTCCACTTGATAATCCAGTCTTTCCACTGTATCCTGTTAAGGAGTGGGTAGGTATGGTACAGATGGGGTGCTAACTATTCTTGAAGGTAGGTCAGTGAGGCATTGCTTGAGAGGATGTATTTTTTATTTTTGCTGAAGAAATGCTTGTTAGAAAGAAGGTGGCATCATTAGAGTCTCCCCAGTTTTAAAATGTGCAAAGGCCATCTGTATTTGCTAGATGAATTATCTCCCCCTTCCTAATTAAATAAGCATGTTTAGCTTGCGTGCTGTTTGTTGCATGTTGTATAGCTGTAGCTAAGAGAAAAATAGCTACTGAAGCTGAAAAACTGCCCTCTCAGCTGTCAGTTATACTGTAAAGTTTACAGCAAAGTGAATGACTTTCCTAAAATGGGCATTCGTAGGAAAGCTGCTCAGCCTCACCTCCATGAGAATGCTTCTCAAGTTACCAAGAAATATGTGAGATCAGATAGTTTTCCTGGGCCTTATCCCACTGTTAGGTGGTCTGTGTTGAAATCTTTGGTTATTGCTATTATATGCAAAACCTGGCCACTTTAAGTTGATTTACTGCTTCTGGGTCTTCTTTTACCCTTATGACCTGCTCCAAAGGGGTAATATGCCAGTTTCCCAAGCTTGCAAGAGATTGAATCAGTTGATTTTTAACTCCTTTCTAAGCTTTTTAGTAGTCGTTGAATGATTTGCAGCATTGATTGTTCCAGTCAGGGCTCTCAATTTAATGTAGAGTCAGTCATTTAGTTGCTTTATTTAAAAAGAACTTTATAAAATGATTCTGTTTTCCTTTTCTCAAGCGTAATACAATGTTGAAGATAAAATTATATCTTTTTTCTTCTTTTCTAGATGTAGAAATATATTGGTAGTTATATAAACAGTGAGCTCTTCTGGTACGGTGTCTTACCTTATGTGATCATTTTGCAGTTAAGCCATATAGGTCTTTATGCTATGTGTTAAGAGTACAAAGTAGAAGAAAAAGGAAGAGTGAAGGAGGCAAGAGGTGACAGGTTTGGTGGCATAAAAGAAAAAGGGTTAGGAACACTATTGGTAGGCTGGAACTTCTAATGAAAAGATAATGAGGAAAGAAGTTTGAAGTTGCTTTATATTTCTCAGTCACTATATGAGAAGCATCTGCCTTGGACAGTGTTCCATTGTCATGGACTCTGACATGGGTGATCCAGGTTCAGATTCTTACTGGGCTATGAAAATCACTGGGTAACTTTCAGCCAGTCATTGTTTCTCAGTCTATTCTACCTCATTGGGTTGTTGTGAAGATAAAGTGGGGAACAGGAGAGTCATGTACAGTATACCATAATGGGGTCATTTGAGAAAATGGAATAAATAAATAATAGATTGGAAGCTACTTGCTTACCACCACCATCACATTTCAAATGATACTAAATCTTCAGCCAATGTTTGGTTTCTATTCTGTTCTTTATTTTCTGCATTTGATGCTACTGACCATTTTCCCCATTTTCCAATAAACAAAGTTATTGTGATAGTGGTTTTATTGGGCTTGATTTTTACATTTAGTATTTTTTCAGGTAAGCATGAATGGAAAAATGAGCCAGTAAACAGCATCACAAAGTAAAATTAAACAGAAGACATCTCAAAAAATAAAATAAAAAATCATCTGAGGAAGTGAGCTGTAGGTCACAAATGCCTGTGCCAGAATAAATAAATTAATCTTTAAGGTGCCACAGGGCTCTTTCATAAATCAGAAAAAAAAGCAGAATCACATGAAATTCCAGACATGTACAAAGTTAACAGATATGGGTGTGTGTGTGTGTGTGTATCTATTATCTATAGATATAGATATAGATATAGATATAGATATAGATATGTATTTCAAACATATATTTATTATATTTATGATTGTTATATGAATGAAATATGCTCCTGTTCCTCTTTCTTTTGTCTGGCATTATATTCTTTTTGCTCCATCTACCCTTGTTCTCTCTTTCATAATATTTCTGATCCTTTGTCAGAGGATGGATGAGTATGTAAGAGCTATAATTTCTGTATTAATAAAATAATTTCAATGCATAGACAGAATAGAGTGGAAACATATTATTACTAAAGGAGCTGACAGCATCAACAAACTCATTGCCTGTCATCCTTTTTCATTCAAGGTAGTCAAAATACTTGTATATGAATTGCATGTTGTTTGCTGACTGAAAAGAAGGTGGTAGTTCTAGAAGCAAGAGAACTTTATGACTTGAAAATATTTGTGTTAATGCATCTATTTCCTTGCATGTATCGATCAGTTTTTTTCCTTTTTGGTTATTTATTAATACCTTTAACCTGCTTTAAAAATATATGGGGCAAGGAATAACTCTGTCCCACTTGCTTAGGTTGTCCTCCTCTTCCTCCTACCCTACCCCAGCTTACATTTCTGTTCACATACCATGAACCTTTTCCCCTCTTGGCCTTGGTCTCCACTTCTTCTCTCCCAGTCTGGCAACAAGAAAACAAGATGAAATAACCACTGTTACTGCTGTTGTGGTACAACCTTCACAAGTAATCCACAGAGACTGCTCTTGTGCAGCTGTCCCCCTCACCGCCAACCGACAACATTTGCTGTGTTGGAAGAATTCTAAGGTTATTGCTGATTTTACTAATGTATTTTTATTTTACTTATAAGCTGGAAAGATTTGTATTTTGATAAACAAATCATATAATAAATACTATTTGTCTTACTTATTGTCTTCATGATTCTGTTTGTAAAACACAGGAGTTTTCTAAAAGTTGTCGGAGGAGCTTTTCCCCTCTAGCCATAGATAAAAGACTGGAAACAACAAGACAAACAACTTTCTGAAGGGCAGGTGCAGAGTTGTTTTCCCCTCCTTGAAAGTTGTGGGAAAAGAAGGAATAATGTATCTTCCATATCAACAGCTTCCTGAAAACAACCCTAATTTTAAATTGCAGTTGGGTCTTGCTTCTGAAGGCAGTTTGTGGAAGGAGGTTTTGGACTGGGTTTTTTTCTGCTTTTGTGCCTGCCCTTCAGTGAGAGGAATTGGGAATTTCACCCACTGCTTTTAGAACCTAGCCCTCTTTTTAAAATGAGATGTCCACTACTCTGGTGTGCTGGAAACTGAGAAAAATAAATTAGCATTCACCCTCCTGAATGCAGTGAGCTAACTAGCTTCAGTTTGATATGATGAAAGGGCAGCAAGCTCTTTGGAGTGATAAGACACTTGGACCTCTTCTGCTTGCTTGAGGGCATTACCACAGGTGACCAGGTGAACAGCTGTTTATAACCCTAAGTTTTATCATATAACATCTTGTGTCCAGATATACCAGGGTGGTCGTATCCAGTGCTAGATTTCTAGTAGTCAAATCAAGAAGTATGCAGATAGTTTTTCAAAAGCAATTTCACATCCATCTGGTATGCCATAGGGAAATTTTGAAACCCTGCTTAGTTGTTAGCAATTTCATTACCACCAGCCTTATTCTTTTCTCTCCCTCTGCTTTTGCTGTAATCTTGTTCAGCAGCACAAGAGCCTTGAGTCCCATTCACAGGAGAAAGGTGGGATATAAATTGAATGAATAAATGAATAAATAAAGAGCTATGCATAGTTATGTCCTGGTCTTCATTCTTATTCGGGAGGATGGGACTTTTTGATAAGTATTTTTAAAATTTGGGATTTCATTGAGATTTTTTTTTACTGGATACCCATAGATACTGGCTAACTATTCCAGATAGCTAGAATAGTTGGATTCATGAAGTCTGGCTGTTTAGCTGTGGTGACCAAATTGAGCCTGCATATACTGCCCTGATAGCCATGATATGTGTATAGAGATAGCCTATTGCATCACCTTCATATTTTGTTTTGTTATAACAGCATTTGGCTGCTCACTTGCAGAACATATGCTACACTTGATCACACTAGAGCCCTGGTCTAATCTGGAAAGGCAATTCTTATGTTAATTGTTTTAGGAACAGAATTAGTTGGGATGGGCAAGAATAATGAGAAAAAAGACTTTGGAAGAGGCTAGAGTAAATCACGCATCTACCCAGTATCTAACAGTCTTAATTTGTAAAATCTTGATGGAAATCTATTTCCCTTCTAACAAGAGAAAGGGGGAAAAACTATTCATACATGTATTGGAAGAATAAGAGAAAACTCATCACACACAGGATTTGTCTGCAATCAACCTCTTACACTACATCTTGGAACTAACCTGCAAAGGCTGTGCTGTCCTTGTAGCATCATATATCACTTGCACCTTTTCCATTGACATGAGTTCAGTTCTGTTAATCTGAATATCCTAGTTGGAAATTATGATAAAAGGCTAGTATGTAATTAAAAACTCGATCATATTGAATATGCCCTAAGGGAACAGATAGGAAGTTGTGTAGGTAACCGTTAATTAGTATATCTGAACTTCTGATTGCCTGATCTAGCAGTTTTCTTTCTTTAGTGTATGAGATTTGACTAAAAAAAATGCTATAGCATGAATGGGGCCAAGGAGGGTGCCAGAACAAACTGGAGTTTGTTCAGGCATTCTTGTTTCTTCAGAACCTTTTAGGTACAAGGATTTAAATTACTGGTATTAATTAATAGCAGAGAATGAATATTGAATCTATGCATATTGTTAACAATTATTCCAGTTAGCAAATTAAATAATTTGCATAGAATGCAGCACAAGGAACTGAGCAAAATAGCTGAAGTGGCAAGACCGAACAAACAAATGCTAATAGTCTGAGCATCTGGTAGTCATAAAGACCTAGACCTCTACTTTGAAAATGTACATTGTGTATCTCATTAACTTATGACAGTAAACTTTTTTTTACACCTTTCTTTTGTGTCTCCCATTGTTTAAATGCTACATATAAAGTCATCAAATGTTTGGGTCTTATGAGGATGCCACTAATGCAAGATGGGGTCACCCTCTCCTTTCTTTTGGTCACAGATCACATCCCTTCAGGACATATCTTTTTTTTTTTCAGGGGCAACTAACCCAGTGTTTAATAGGGCTTTTTAAAGTCAAAAGTAGATTGAGGACATTTCTCTTCCTTCATTCTGCTAACTGTTCTCTCAGCCCCTCCCTGCCCAGCAGTCTTCAAAGAGAAGGACTGAAAGCTCTTGTATGAATTCTAAATTGATCATTTGTACAATGTTCTCCTTGTTCTATCATGCCATAGTTTCAGCTACTGTACTCTGCCTTCAGGCTTTCCACACCCTCGTGAAGACAGGCTGAAAGATGCTAGTTGACCATCCCTGCCCAAATGTGTTATGAATCCCTGCATTCTTGTTGCAGACTAACCAAACAAAACCCATATATGTAAAAAGGTTGCTGTGTACATATTGTTAATTAAATTATGGTTGTTACTTAACTGTAATAGTCATGACAGGAGGACAACCAGGAGAATGTACTATTCCTTTTGATCACATAGAGTTGAAGTGTATGACCAAACAGCGGCAATTAAGTAGTAGTTAGGGAAGGTGGTTTACTTTCAGGCTATTAAGAAGTGACAAGCTCAATGTACAAACACAGAGGTGCATTTAAGTTGAATACTGTCATGGGCTGTGCTTTGGGATAAGTTCAATTGCTTCAAAGGATGTTTTAGACTTCTACAAAAGTATGGTGGCCCAATTTCTTTGCTCTTCACAGGAAGATTGTAACTGCTTCTGCTATGCCTTTCCCTTCCATGTGTTACATTTTTGTATTCAAGACTGGCACTTTGCACCTTTAATGATGATCATGTCATAAGCTGCTTCCATTTCTATTCTTATCAAACTTGCAATTAATATCTAATTGGATTTTGCAAAGCCATTCATTGTAATATCATACACAGGGGAGTGGGCTTAATTAAAATAAGCACAACATCCGTTTTATCTAAATTTCAGTTCTTCTTTGCAATTAATTGACTAAACCCTGAATGGTCAGTAGCTAATGTTCTGTAAAATTCATATTATGTGCAATATCATTTCATCTATCTATCATTGAAAAGTGTTAGATGTTTTATAGCAATTATTTTTAGATTGATGTAGGGGGAAATTATTGTGGCAAAAGTATTTTAGAAGACAAACTTTCTTTTTCTTGTTCATGTTAACCCTGCGTGGAAATTTCAGTTTTATGTTTCTTGTCATCATGTTTTCACAATTCATTTAAGGAAGATTTGTTCTGATAACTGTATAAAAACTGGTTCAGTTGATAATAATGTCTTGCATGTTCTGTTTGTTTTCACAGAGAGAGCCATTGCAAAACATGAAGTCCGAGAAATTGAACAACGTCATACAATTGATGGCTCCCGATCAGATGTAGTTCCAGATGAAGATGAAAATGTGGTGATCATTTACAATCGAGTACCTAAAACTGCAAGCACATCTTTTACAAACATTGCTTATGATCTTTGTGCAAGGAACAAGTACCATGTTCTTCACATCAACACAACCAAAAATAATCCTGTTATGTCTCTGCAAGATCAGGTAGGTTATGTTCATTAAGACCTATTTTAATTTTATAGGATGTGTTTTGTTTTGTGGGTAGTGAAATTTTATGTATGAGGGAACACGTGAATCCCTGCGGAGAGCAACAAAATACTGCTTCTAGTACAATTCTTAGCCTAGAACATGGCAGAGCAAAAAGGTTTAGATTTAGCTCTTCACTGAGTTTGAACTTAAACTTTCACAAAAATGCATAATATTTAATTAAAGGATATAGAATTTGTTGCAAAACAAAACTTGAATGATCTCTCAATACTTCAGCTTTTGAGGAGAACTTCATATCCTTCCTCCAGAGCCTTCCTTTTCTTCTTTCCATATTCATTAATAATTCCCCATTTATTATTATAATACAGTAAAATAGTACTTCACCTTGTTGATGAATAACAAAATTTTGGATTTCATTAGCTCCATCTCCTTTGCTCTTCATATCCAAGCTGAAGTTATTTCTCAGTCTTTGGCCTTCTCTCGTGACCCTTCAGCTGTCTTGCTTCTTTCCTAAAGTATGCCACCAAAATCAATGATTTGATTTCGTTTGGATGCCTATTTATAAAATCTTATTGGACTTTTTTTCCTATCAATATAAAGTTTCTATGCAGGGAGCATATTGTTTCTGTGTCTTATACAGCTTCTGCAACAACAAAGCAAATGTTTACTACTAGTTTCTGCCTCTCTCCTGCTGAACCACTGTTGACTGAGAGAGACCCTGTTGAGACAGATGCTCTGACCAGGGGGAACTGCTTGCATTTATGTTATTTGTTTATTATATTTCTGTATCACACTTTGAATCCTCAGGTAATTCACTTTGGTCTCCAAAACATATTTGGAGTATAGCTTGCCTACATATCTTACTAGTATGAGGCCGAATATGGTTAAATAACAAAAACTGTATTATGCCCTGTAGCCCATCTACCAAGAATTTTGTAACCCATTTTATTCTGTATCTGTAAAGCATATTTCTCCTAGTTTTGCTGAGTCCATAAATTTCTGTATGGTTGTTTTTCTTTGATTCTTAGAAAATGTGGAAGCTACCAGCTGCCAAGAAAACTGAAATCTTTATACCATTCATTTTCTGTTGTTCCCTTGCAGGATTTCTTGTTCTCTGTCAGAGTACATTTGATCTCTTTCAATTCTGCAGAGCTCATCTAAGCTTAAAACATAAACAGCTTTAAAATACCAGAAGTTCAAAAATAGCTTTTTAGTTATTTTTCTAAAAGTGCTGGGGAAAAATACTTATGTAGAAACACATTCACATTTTTGGCCTTTCTAAGTTAAATTACAGAGAATCTTCAATTTGGAATGATAAATAACTGTCTCTCTTCTACGGAAGTGTGTAAATGGGAGTAGAACGCCTTGCCAACAATATACACAAGGCTAAACATGACCTACAGCTCACTGTATTGATTACTTATGAGTATACTGTCTTAGCCTCTTTCACAAAATGTCTTGTTCATCAAATGCAGCAGTACCAAGTGAAGTGTTACTCATAAGTGTTGCTGAGCAAAACAGACAAACACACTGACACTAGAAGAATGAGTGTCTCTCACAATTAAGATATGTTGGATTATGGTTGCAGGAAGTGTTAAGACAATGTTTTTCCTGGAAGAAATGGGAGGAAATTCTGGAATGGATATGGATAGTTTCAGACTTTTTGCTCAGGTTCACTTTCCTTAGACTTTTCTTTCACCATATTTGAGCCACGGGGCGAATGAATAAGGAAAATTGGGAGTTAAGACAGAACACCCTCTGAAAATTAAGCACCAGTATTGTCAGTTTTCATACTGGGACTGCATGGGGGGGGTTTGTGGTGTTTGAGCCTACTTTACTTGATTTTTGATGAAGCACAAATAGTTGATTGGCTGGATCTGTGACATATGAGAGATTGTGACTTAATCACTGGACTTGCTATATTCCATGTCATCTAGATTATCATCCTTGATGTTTTTCTTGTCATTACTGTACTTATATCTTCCATTTTTCAACATTAGGATGACTTTTCACAAATTCTCATCCAAGAAGAATGTCACAACCCTTCCTTTTAATTCATATTTAAAGCACATTCAAAGCCGTGTAGCTCTGCTGAGTATTAAGATGTATAGGTGAATTTTAAGCATTTTTTAGATCAACCCTCATGTACTGTATTGACCCTCCACTTATGGCACATTGGATAAGCGTTTCCTGAGGTATAGACATGGCAGGCTAAAAGCCTGTCTTACCTCACAACAACAGATTGGAATTAGTGGGAAATTCACAGGGGAACTGAAATATGGGGTTAGGTTTAAGTAAGGTTTCCTTTCTGGATGCTGTTACCTAGCATTAAATTATTATATGCATTGTCCTCACATGATAGAAGCTGAAAATGAAATACGACATTGGCTTACTATGGCTTACATTCTGATTGCAGCTACTGTCCCACAGTGAAGCAATTGTTACAAAATAAATTTTGATTTTCATTTAACTGGTAAATTTCTGAGTCTTTAGAAAATCATATCTGGAACCTGCGGCAACAGCAACAAAAGTCAATGTTCAGGGTGATAGCTTCATTCCATCTCTCCTCAGCTGGTTTTCCATTTCTCTTCTGATAGTCAGCATATTTAGTTGTCATTGGGCTGTGTTTTTGTTTTGTCCTCTCAGCAGATTTATTTGGTCCTGTCTTTCTCTCTCTCTCTCTCTCTCTCTCTCTTTCTTTCTTTCTTTCTTTCTTTCCATACTCTCCCAGACCTCAGTGTTACTCTGAGCGATTTCTTGGTGTTGTGCAAAGTTCAACCTGTTATGTAGGAGATGATACATGCCACTTGAATTTGCTGTTAGAGAGAGTGAAATCAACATCCTGCAGTACTCTGTTTTAAACTGATTTGCTTTGCAAGTAAGATCCCATGTAAATAGAATATTGGCCAGAGTAAGCTATTTCACAAAAGTGCAAGATTCAATTTATGCCAAATGCTCAACTTTCATTTTGGTTAATAGCTAAAGTCATCTTGTCAGCAGCAAAAAGAAATAACTCACTTTTAACTTCAGAGTACATCTCACAGTTGACTTCTTCTTGTTTTGTTTATTTGTGTTGTGTTCATAATAGAGCCTAGGAAGCTTATTTATATGCATGTTGCATCAACATTGGCTGTGAAAGCTAGGATTGGTGGGCTGCAGTTTGACAATGTCTGGAGGGATAATAGTTGTCTACCCCAATTGAAATGATGTATAAGAAGCAATCTGTGCCACTGAGGAATTATGGTTTCAGTATGAAGCATCCTTATAGATAATGTCAAAAACTCATCATTACAGCTATGTTAGATAAGATGACCTTGCCTACTCACTGAGTTGCCTCTCATAGTAACAGCTTCTTTCACCTGATTGCAAATAACTGATTTTGTGCATTGGGGTAGTTGGTTAAATATTACATTTTTCTTCTTTTTCTTACAGGTACGATTTGTGAAGAACGTAACTTCCTGGAAAGAGATGAAACCAGGGTTCTATCATGGACATATATCTTTCCTGGATTTTGCAAAGTAAGCTACTGAACAATTTATTGTGAAGCAGTTTGAGCGTCTGTGTTTTTAAAACTTCCATGTGATTCATCTGTTTGTAGTTCAAGTATCACGCTGGCTCAGTTTAGATTTTGGTGACCTCTAATGGTCAAGCTTAGAAATTACATTGTATGAAATTCTGAACATGTATTTTTTTCCTGCTTTAGCATAAGTTTATCTCTCCCTACTATGTTATTGACTTCTCATTCAAGCAGTCTTTTTTCTGCAGTTTCCTTTCACTGTAACACGTTTCGATAATTGAGCCCTCAGAAATCCTTCTGCCTGAATTTAATAGCTTCTTTGTACTTCAGGGGAACAATTAATATGTATCCACACACCCTCCGTTCTAAAGAACAGTCTTGCTGAGCAGCTGACCAGAGAAACTGATCTCTTTTTTTCCTTGATGGTTTTAATCCTTTATGTAGTTAAAGAATCTTTGAATGTCCTCATCTCCCAAGCAGTTTTAAATTCTTGGTAACACCTCATCACCAAACTGTGGTCGTTTAGGTTAAGTTAGTAATGCAGTATTCTAATACTTCTGAGCAAGTTGTCCTTACAAAAACATTCCACCACAGTATGACTGGCACTCTAATGCTAATATTGTAACTTGTTAGATTTGTACTTCTTGTTTCAGCATGCCAAATTCATAGAGAAAGAAGCTCTTTTAAGGGTTAATTGGTATCTTTTAAGGCCTGCTTCATACAGGGATTGATAACATTGGTTCAATGTTATCAGACTTCCCTCTTCTTGGCAAACATGATTATTATGTGTTCATATTGTATAATATAAATCAGAGAAGAGCAGAAAAAATGGCTCTTTAAATGTTGATTTATGTGAATTGGCTGTTACATTCTAATGAGCTTGGAGGGGTAAAATTCGGCTTTTAACTGAAATGCGTCTTTCTTTCTGTTAAGCAATCTATGAATAAGAGATTCTTGGATGTCTGGTTTAAATAGAAGTTCTGGAAGTCATTGGAGAAGAACCTGTTTAGTACTCTTATGTCAATCTAGGCATCCAGGAAACTTTGAATTAGAAGCAGCTAGTTCACTGCCCCATAACCAGAAGCACTGAACTGTTAGGATTGGTATCCATTACTGCTTCTCCTCTGTAGACCACACTATAGTGTAGTGAAGACTCTGCATTCTATGATTCTGCTCATCTTTGATCCAAATCACGTCTTAAGTAGGATCATAGTCTACCTGACAGAGACAGGATGGGTTCTTACAGTGGTGAGTTATTACATGAACGGCATGAAATGGGGATTGAAAATGAGAGAACATCCTGTGTATTCATCCAGATTCCCATGACTTACATGCTCCTTTCTCTTGGATGATTCTTCATTATTAAACCATGACTAATCTGGAAGTACGATAGGTTCAAAAGTGAGTTTCAGAGAGGTAGAGCAGCTCCTATTTTTATCTGGAATCATGTTATGCTGCATCTGTTGTGATAAATAAGGGAAAAACTGGGACATCAGAAGGTTTGTATAATGTATAAAGAAATTTCTTACATATGCATTATAATATTCAGGCAAGAGTTCTGCAAGCTACAACAGCAGGTGAAAAGTTTGCACATGAAACATTAGACAGAAACAAATAGTTGCTAAACTTGAATCTCAAACAAGAAACTTGAACACCAAAATTACTTTGCCATTTCCAGATTCAGAAGTGTAAAATGTTATATGAATAAACTTTTGTGTTGAATACATAATGAAACAATAACCTTCTGAATTGCTAGGTTAGTGTTACTCTGCTGTATACATTATTCATAGGATAATGCTTAAAATATTCTGTAGGTGCTGTAACTTTTCAGTCCAAAATTGTTTTGCCTCAAAAAAGGCAGCTAAGCAATTTTACAAATTTCATTCATATGCATATTTTCTCCAGGGCCACATTACTGGTTTTTTTGTTTTGGTTTTTTTTTTTTTTTGTTACTCTTTCACCTAGATGATTTATTCTATCACCACCCCTGAAAGCACTTGCTTTTTTATATTTATGGTTCTTCATTATTACAATAATGTAAAATGCTGTGTTTGCTCTTGGCATTAGACAAGAATAACTTGTGGTCTTGCATTCCTGAAGCTGAATGTGTTTGTTTTTCAGCAAAGATTCTTAATCTTTTGACATAATGCTTTGATTTACTGTGTGTGTGTATGCACACACACACTCATATAATTTGTTAACATGTTTTGGATTTCTGTTCCCATCATCTTAAACTAGCATGGCCAGCAATCAGGAATTCTGAGAGATGTCCAAAAAGATTGCCAGGTTAGGGAAAGCAGGCATAGGCTATCATATTGTTGTTGTTGTTGTTGATGATGATGATGATGATGATGATGATGATGATGATGATTTATCATAGAGAAGTCCTTAGAGGAGATCAAACACTACCAAGGAATCCTAAGGCCCATTTAGACTACATAGTTATAGTGCTGTGCCCCCCTCTTTAACTACTGTACCAACATTCTGTGGAATCCTGGGGTTTGTTGTTTTGGTGAAACACTGGCACACTCTGGCTGTGAATTCTAAATACTCCTCCTTAAATTAGAAATGCCAGGATTCCAGAGGATGTTGCCTTGGCAGTTGAAGTAGATTCAAAGCATCATAATTATGTAGTAGGCTGTGTTTAGAGATCAGTTCTTGCTAAATGTATGTGGAGAAACATAAAGGAACAACTTGTTCTACTCTGGCTAGTGGCTGTTCTGGAAACTAACCATCTAACTCCACCATGGATGAAAAGAGATAAGGCATATTTTGTTGCCTGGTAGGTTATAAAAGACATGATGGAAAATGGTTTGCCTCACCTCTCTATGTTAGCAGCATCTGTGCTTTCTGTGATGCATTGCTGTCACCTCTGCTTGGGGAAACAGGAGGAGCAGACTCCTTTTTTGGTTGTAATGTTAAGCTTTGTGATTGTATGTGGTCACATTTACACTTCATCTCCATAAAGGTGAAGCACTAGAGGAAGATGATAAAAATAACTGTGAAACCAAACAGGCTCAATCATTAAATAAAATATAATCAGGAACAGCATCAACATAAGGCCATGACTGTTGGAAGGCTGATTACAAATAAGTTAAAGAAGGGTTCAACTAGCTTTCCCCACAGTTGCTATGCTACTACGTGTTTGATTATTTCCCTGAAGGATAAAGATTTGAGACTGCTGAAAGCTTGCTAAATTACCCTATCTGATTTTTTTTTAATTAGGTGGGGCTCCTTTCCCAAAGCAAAGCGTTGGCCTCTAAGCAGTACTTAACTGGCATTAACTGAGCAGAGAAAAACAAGCCTTCCTTTTGGGGTTCTTTGTGTAGTTGTGTGCCTAACATGCATTAAGAATGGTGCATTGAAGCTAATGATGTAAAGTAAAACATTATTAAGAATTGTGTTAGAAGCTTTGTGGTACCATTGGGCACAATGTTTGACATACAGACTGTGGAAGAAAGACTAAAGTAAAGACAGAATCTTGCAAGATTTCTGATCTAGTACATTGAGCTAATAGTTAATCAGTTTTCCAGCTCCCTGTTTATACCAGGTTTAATGATAATTTCTGTGAAGCAGTCAAGTCATTAGAAAAGCAAAAGCAATTTCTGAGAAACTCCCTTGTCCTCATACCTTTCCCCCATCTGGTCATTGTGGTCACACCAGCTGTGTTATCTTCTTTCTTACAAAGCATATTTTTAAAAGCCTGCATCTGTTGGAAGTAGAAGTACCAGACAGGACCTCAGTTGATAATAGTCATTAGTCAAAATAAACTGAATGAATATACGTAAATATTAAACATGCGTGTTACCGACCAAAATGGAATGTATTAGGATAAGGTTTGGTGATTGTTCTTTGAAAAATATCAAAAGCATATATGTTGTAGGACCTTTGAAATATAAAACGCATTGTCTACATCTCACTGTTCTCCCAACTGCCTTAATATGGCAAACTGGAAACATCTTTTGAAACAAACTTGACCCTAGATCCACTTTTATATCATGCAGGAAATGCTTTGATTTGTCAATTGGATTATCTTTTCTGTTTCAGATTTGGTGTTAAAAAGAAACCAATATACATCAATGTCATAAGAGATCCTATAGAACGGCTGGTTTCTTATTACTACTTCCTGCGCTTTGGTGATGATTATAGGCCCGGACTCCGAAGGAGAAAGCAAGGGGATAAAAAAGTAAAAGTACATCTTCGGGTCTTTGTTTATTGTTTAGCCTTACTATGCAGACTATAACAGAACTATAATGGCACTTCTTTAAAAAATGTTTAATTTTCAAAAGCTAATTTTATCAAACACAGTGGGATGGAACAAAATGAATCCTTCCATCCACAGAAAGAAGCTTTTGTGAAAGCAAGAATCTTTTACCTAGTGGAAGAGTCTGCTAGTGTGTTTGTGTGCATGAGACAGGGATCAAAGAGCTTGCTTTTTCACATTCTCTTTCTGTCCTTTTCCATCTTTCTTGCATTTCTGGAGGATCCCACAGTCCTTGGGAGTAGGTCTGAGTGGTTCATTGAAGAGGGAAGTTGTCAAATATTGCCTCTACACACACGCGCACACTCACGCACACACGCACGGCCCTTCTGTTTGTGCTTATTCCATTTACAAAAAGTATGCATTTAAACTGCCAAAACGTCTGTAAAGATTGGGTTACAATGAATTGTTGTTCATTAACTTGGGGTTAGGGCATTCATAGAATTGTGATTTATTGTTAAAGTAGGAGCTCTCTCATATGAAATAGGCTGGCATCCTCTAAACTTTAATATACCAGTCTTCTTGCAATTAGGTATGCACAGTGATTCTTCAAGGCTTTATTGTTATTCATGTACAGTTCACTGTACAAGGGAGGGAAAAGACTGTGGGCCCATTTATGAGTCCGTAGTTTATAGCGTCCTGATATAAGTTTACTTGTTCACACTGGCAGTATCTTGCCAGAATAATAGAATTCCCTTGCAATTCAAGATTTCCATTGGATACTGAGCCTGATTGTTATGCTGTGATAAAGTTGCGTTCCAACAATACCAGAAACATGCCTAGCGAGTGGGTTAGGTTTTATCTGTAAGGCTTCAGCATCCAGTGTGAGCTGCTGAAGTAGTAACATAAGGACTCATTTTCAGAAGACTTGGTTTAGAAGATAGACTACAAGTATCATTTAAAATATGTCCTATAAACAAAATATAATTTAAATACTTTTAAGATGGGCAGTTCTTCTCTTCAGAAGTCAAACCATGGTGTGCCATTTTGACTTGCTGTGATTAGATCTGATCTGGCCGGGGATGCAGCATGCTGAGGAAATTGTGAATGCCTAATGTCTCTCAGAGGACATTGCTGCAGTAATTGCTTGTTTGGTCATCAGCAGTTGCATGCCAGGTGCCAGACTGCACAGCTTTGCATGACCATTATATGGTGCTCACAAGTAGGAGTCAGTACGAGGATGGTTGAGGCCTGCAGGCACATTTGTGAAAAAGGGCCTCTGCATAATGTCTTGTGAAGCAATGTACTTGTATCCTAAATTAATTCAGGAGTGTAACCACATTAAGAAGTTTGATATGCAAGATGAAAATTGATAGCTCACCCTTGAGTTTTTGTCTTTGTTCCAGACCTTTGATGAATGTGTAGCAGCTGGAGGCTCAGATTGTGCCCCTGAGAAACTCTGGCTTCAAATTCCATTCTTCTGTGGCCACAGTTCTGAATGTTGGTAAGAATATGAAGCTGGCTTAAATTGCAGATCGTATGTGTTATTAATGTGAATTTTGACAAATCAGAAGGTATAGCAGAACTTCAGTTTTGGGGTAGAAATATATTGTGCCTTAATTAAGAAGAGTATTTTTGTTTCTACAAGAAAATTGTTTTACGTGCTGCTGGGGAACATTACCCATTTTCAAACTAAGCCATAGATTTCCTTTTGAAATCCTTCTGTTAATGACTGGATAACTTGAATAAAGCTTTTTTGTGTAAGAGATTCTTTTTCTTGTCCAGAAAAAATAAAAAAATAAAAACAGAAACATAACAAAAATCAAAAGGCAAAATCTATAGCGGCTCCTATTTTTAGTTAACAGTGGTTACAATGGATGGACGTTTGTGTCCGTCACAATTGAACCATTTCTTTTCAAACCATTCTGAGGAAATTGAAGTTTAAAAGTTGAATTGTCATATTCAGTAGTTCAAGTCAAATCTTGTTACACTCCTATCAGCAGGAATTAAAAAGAGTGAGATAATTTTTAATTAAAATAACATTTCCGTAACATATTGTGTTTGAAGGCCACTTCAAGTATGACAGATCTCCTGCACTATATTTCTGTGTAGGAGATAAATAAGTAAATTGAGGATGAGGATGACAATAGTTATTGATAGAAAGCATGAATGAGTGCTTGTAAAGTGTGAAATACCATGTAAATGGTTAACCTTTCCAGAAACCTGAAATTCCTTTTGTTTCTCCTCTTATAAAGTAGTCCTGCCAAAATGCAAATATTACTTACTATAGTACAAGAGATCTGTGCAAGGCTGAAATGTGTATTTTCTGTTTTTATGCTGTGTCTATGATATTCTTGAAAACTTAAATACAATAGCAAAACTTTCCACATTGAGTTGTTTGCACAACAAACTTGCAGAAGACATTAGTGTTATCAAGATGTTAGGAATCAGAGCCATAAATCTTTTGACATCTAACCTAGGCAATGAAGAGAGCAAAAAGTGGGAAATAGGGAAAAAAAGGAAAGGAAATTAAAAATGTGTGTGGCTGAAACTTTGTTTTCTTGCCTGCGCAAAGATAACAGCCAAGCCATTCTTTTAGCCTGGTGTGAGAATATCTAAATGAAGGGAACCAAAATTCTTGGCAGACATCAAAACCTTCCTGTAATTACTTTTTATCATTTTAGGAATGTGGGAAGCAGATGGGCTTTGGAACAAGCCAAATACAACTTGATTAATGAATATTTCCTAGTGGGAGTTACTGAAGAGCTTGAAGACTTTATTATGTTGCTGGAGGCAGCTTTGCCCCGCTTTTTCAGGGGTGCTACAGAATTATATCGCACAGGTATTTAAATAGCTGTATATTAGGTCATCATCTGTCTTTTTAAATCTTTACGTTTTAGGATTGAGAGGGCAGCCTTTGGCACTCCAGATGTTGTTCAACTGCAACTTCTGTCATCCCTCACTATTAGCTATACTGGCTAGGTTTCTTGGGAGTTGCAGTCTAACAGTATTTACAGTTAACCACCAGTTGCCTACTCTCACATGAATAAGCTGTTTTCCAAAGACAGTGGTCCACAGGGGGAAAACTGAGAGATACTGACTCCCCCCACACACACACATATACACACACATACATACATGAAATTGCACTAGCTGCTTCGTCTTTTGGTACTTGACATGTGCATGTCTGTTTTGTCCATTGTTGCTCTGTCTTCTGATAGCTGAGTAAACAAACAGTTCTGTCATGACCTTGTCAGATTCACCAACCCATTTTTAGTTAGCTACTGACATAGTTGCATTTTTCAAAGTAACTGTTTGCTGTTTCTCATAAGTAACTACTTGTGGGTGGTAAAAAATAATTATTTTTAATTGTTTTTAGAATTATTTTTAAAAGAGAGCATAATTACTTTTAAAAATTCTGAATGCAACAAGCCATTGCTGTGGTGGTACAGAACAAATTCCCCTCCTGTCTACCTTGTTATCATCTCAATATCCATGACAGAGGGGGAGAGCATGAACCACCCTTTGAAACATGTTTCTTCTCTACCACTTGTAAAAGTAAATACTCCATATAATATGGTAAAGGAATCATGTTATTCCTTGTTAAATTACACTCACAATGTAATGTAGTTATACTGTCATCATTGGGAAAGGGAATTCCTAATAATTCATTGTTTGTATCTAGTTACTCCCAAGCTTTATTTTTGAGATGGATCTGAGTTCATGCAGTGAAAAAACAGCCATGTGTCTTACTAGATGGGAGAAGATCAGTAAGTAAGCCAAATCCAATTCTGCCAAAGAGTTTTGGGATCAGACAGGATTTATCTACCAAGCATTTTGAATATCAAAAATGTATTTGAATGATTAGTCATAGGTATCACGCTGACAAAATGGCAGACAGTTTAGTAAGCTGTGACGTGTAGCTGGATTCTCTGTAAATTTATGTACGGTGTTGGATCAGCATCCAAAATAATGTCACTATAGAAAATGGAACCACTTCCTCTCTGGATTGTTTTTCTCAGTTATGCTACGGAATGATGGAACCTTAAGTAGCCCTTTGACAGAGGAAAGGTATATACTGTATGTGTTTATATGGTAAGAATATTGTTAATGATATATGCTTACAGTAAATGGCCAGGATGTCTTACTTCTTCCCATGCTGTGAATTCTGTGAAACAGATTGCCCGATTGTTATGTGGTCTGTCTTTTTATTAACTTTATTATCAATGGTACTGAATTTCCAAATAGGCATTAATCATGATTGAAACAGATACCTTAAATGGATGTGATGAGGAAAGGCAGTTCTCTGCACAAACACTTCCCCTTTATGGTTTCAATAATTAAGCCTTTTAAACAGTGGGAGGAATGTGCACTGTGAGAGTACACTAATGCAAATGCGTTTGTGCTTAATATGGGGCTTCCAGTCTCTCCATCCCAAAGGCTTAATAAATCTTGGCCCAAGTTATGTCACTTTATGTACCCATTTAGTAACCTGCTGACTAAATAGTACTCTACACACAGACATACAAACTTTCTGGTCTATGTTGTGTACTTCTGGGAATCAGGCTGTAAATCATAATGAAATTACAACTGTATATTTTGCTTTTAGGCAAAAAGTCTCATCTTAGGAAGACAACAGAGAAGAAACTCCCCACAAAAGAAACCATTGCAAAGCTGCAGCAGTCTGAAATATGGAAAATGGAGAATGAGTTCTATGAATTTGCACTGGAGCAATTTCAGTTTGTCAGAGCACATGCAGTTCGGGAAAAAGACGGAGAATTATATATTCTGGCACAAAACTTTTTCTATGAAAAGATCTATCCTAAGTCGAACTAAGAACAGTGCATCTCTTTAGGTTAAGGGACTAAACCTTGTGGCCACATCCTTATTTTCAGCCCCAACTTCTGCATTGCTGATAAATCAGCTGAGGCACTTCATTTTTGAGCTCAATAGAATGTACTATAGGTTGTTCAAAGAAGATGGCTGCTGTCTAGATAATGGTGATAATTCAAAAGTATAAGCTTCAGATTGTTTTACTATTCAAACAGGAGGTTACTGCTCTACACTTGAAGAAGCTTGCCCATAATTACAGAAACTAGCCATATAGCAAGTATAGCTGAAACTTTAAAGATGAAAACTTTCCTTTATCTGCTTTTTGATTCACAAGACAGCTTATTTTACTTAACCTTCTGGGAAGAGGAAGCTTTGGTTCCCTAGCCTGAGAGTGGAGATTTGGGTTGTACACACATATGAATAATGTTAATAACTGGCTGAAACTTGTGCTTTGTTCTTGTAAATTCATATCATATAACATTCACTGGAATGTTAAATCATGTTCTGCTAAGAAATGCTGCAGCTGGACTTGCCCATATTTGTAAATGTGGGTTTTCATTTTGAGAATCCAGAACTGATGATCGGTGTGTTTAAAAATTCAGATTCCATAGTGATACTGTCAAAAGGCCAGAAATGAAGGCAGTTTTTCATTAATATCCTCTGAACTTCCAACTGATGTTGGGAAAACTCTCTTTAAGAAGCTGGCTTTTGCCTGCACATCAATATAAAACAAGTAGTGGATTCTGTATCATTGTTCCATTGATTCTTTGTATTTTAAATAACTACTGGTGAATCCATATTATGACTCAAATAGTGAGCTGTGGTATGGTTAAGGTTTTCCTACTTAGATACTTTTACCTGTAGAATATTTTTACTAAGGTGCTTTATAATGTGTTTTAAAGCATTGCATTTGCAAAAAGAGTGAAATGCTGTAAATAATGCACATTTTATGTATTTGGACCAAAAGGTTACAAGTAACTAGTTTAAAGTGGTTTTGCACCCATTTTGTTGTATGTGAAGTAAAGCGTCCCATCTGCTGTTGAAATTCCAGTTTTGAGTTAACCCTTGGACATTGCTGAAATGCACTTCACTGACCTCAACAACTTTAAATACACAGCGTGTCTGTCCAGGAGCCCCCTTTTCAGAAAATTGCATAATCTGCATCCTTTTATCATGCTTTAAAGGAAAAGGAAAACGGAAGCATGTGGCCTGGCCAGGAGAGATACAAAGAAATTGACGTCAGCGTGTTCATGGAACTGCCTTATGTTAACTTCAGTAAACTTGCATTTGCCATGATTAGCACCTTATAGTACTTATATACCTGAGGTTGTTTAGCACCTGGTTAGATAGGGATACAACAAAATCTATGAAAAATTCTAGAGTACTTAAAATTCTCTGTCTGTACATTTTTTACCATTTTTTTAAAAAGTATGTTAGAGTTTGAAGTTTTTTTCTTTTTCTTTTTTCCATTAAATTCAGCCTTTAAACTTCACATTGTGTAGAGCATTAGAAGTGCAGTGTGGATGTATTGATAAGGAAACCTTACCAAATCATTTATCTGCTATACAAACACAAAGAGGTTAACTGTCTATAACTGAATGTTTTAATGCCAAAAACATGATCTTATTATAAAAAGGGTAATGAGACTGTTAAGTAAAGCTTTTAATTTACTGTATTCTTTATTTTGCTATCCTTTGAGAGATTTAAAAATAGCACTGCTTTCCTAAGCAGTTTTTTTTCTTTTCAGTTAGCAGCCATTGCTTATATAGTCTTTGTTCTTTTGCTATATTGCCATGAGCCAGTGTGTTTTGTAGCCATGTTACTCCAGATGAATGAGTACAGGAAAATGAAATAAACTTTTATTGGACCAACTGGCTACTTAAACTAGAGCAGGCTTGTGAGCCAGTGTGTTCAACCTCAGGTGTTGCTGCTCAGAGCACAACTAAAATCTTGATGATCCAGGCTAATGGCTGTGCGGTGAGCCTGTTGAATCTGTTCTTACACTGAATGGATGAGAGTTTGAGATTGTACCTCAAAAATGAGAGGCAGTGTAGTATGGCGTGAGTTCTTGCCAACATGCAGACTCAAACATTACTGTGCTAATGATTTCTGAAGCTTCAGCCTGGATCCTCTAAGATAGTGCCATGGTACAGAAAACCTGAGGTAGTTTGATGGCTGTTTCTGGCGTAATCTCCACTATGTGGATATGTCCTCAAAGTGCAAATTAATCATGTGTTAGATGTATTGCTTTGGTCATTCAGGTTTATTTTGGATACTCAGGCAGCAATCATGTGCACAGTTATCAAGGACTGAAGCCTTTTAAACACAGTAGGCTTTACTCCCATGTAAATATCTATAGGATTGCTCTGGCAATGTAATAAAGTAGGCAGCAAGTGGATGATATATGTAGAAAGATGCTCTCATATTGCCCCAGTGCTCCTCTTAAGCACATGCTGTTTATTCTTTAGCTTAGTTGTAAGTCATGAATGGAATTTCCTGGGTTATATTCAGCTGCAAAAAGTAATATTACCAGGTACCATCACTGTTGGGTAAAGATAATGTATCTGGTGATGGTTTCACTCTTCTTATTACTTGTTTGGAAAATTGTAGAACTGTAAAACGAGTCTGCAAAAATATTAAAAGATAGCAGAAACTGAAAAAGCAAACAGTCTTGCAGCACCTTAAACACAAATGTACCTGTTATGGTATAAGCTTTTGTGGACCAGAGGCCACCTTATGAGGTACATGGAGTGATACTTTAGTTAGAAATTAACTAATTGCATTATAGTAAAAGAAAAATATTTTGAAGAAAATCCCCCACTATATTCTCTTCTTAAATAAATCACCTGTACTTTATTCTCTGACATTTTTTGGCATGAAGCACTTGCAAACTGTTTTTGAAGAGAGCACTCATAAAAGTGTTCAGATTTAGAACATGAAAGGCAGGCATTTAAACAGTTAAAGTACACATGCAAGTTTACAGAAGTAATTGAAAATGTGACTTACATTATCTGCTCATTTCAACAGTATTGAAAGATTTTTAGGGAGGAATTATTTACCCAAGGATGTCGTGTGCTCTCATTATACATGGTGTTGCTTTGCAGATGCCAACATAGTTTGAAAGTCCTTAATAATATTAAAGAAAATGGTCGTTGGTCGTGTTTGGACATGGCAACAAGCTGGGATTCTAAAGCATTCTGGTTTATAATGGACAAACCAGCATGCGGGTGAATGCCAGCTAATTGTGATCCTGTTCATAGAATGTGCTGGTTTATTGTGAAACTCTTGAGTGGTGTTTCCTTGACAAGCCAGAGAATTAATCTTGTGTTTGTTGTTTAGTTAATTCTCAGGTTTGACAGGAAGAAAACAGACAAGAGATCTGGGTTCCTGCTGGATTGATGGGTCACAATAAACAAACAGGGTGATCAGACAGGATGTACCAGTGCATTGCTCATTCTTGGTAAACTATGTTTCACAGGGACCCAGTGTTTATAGTGTTTGAATGTGGCCGTTATTTGAATCTCGCTACTTGAAAGGCTGGTCAGGGTGTAGGTCTTTTGGATACTAAAGTGTTTCTTTATATCCACACGGCTAAAATACTCTGCTCTTTGGAACAATTATTCACTTATCTCTTGGTCTCTAAACTCCTACTTTTCAACTCTCCAGCATTCTATAATATCTCAAGTACAGTTCAGCTTTCATCAAACTTTTTTCTACTATCCTAGGACAGGGTAAGTGGAGAGGAACAAAACTGAAGATGAAGGTAGGTAGTTTTTTTTTTTTTTTGGCAGGTTGTTCAAGATAGAAGGTTTGCTGCTTGGTGCTTCCTTATTCAAATCTAAATTGCAGCTAAAAGGATTTTCTTGCTTTTAAAACATACTTTTAAAAGTTCAACAATCAAGAAAAACCTCCTCTGTTTTAAAATCTAGTGCAGGAAGCAGTGTCAGAGTTCCATACCCAAATTTTTCCTTCTTCTAAACACAGGATAATTCATCCAAAAACATATGGGTAGATTTTCTACCCAACTTTGTTCTAAATAACTTGAAAACCTGTTTTCTGAACAAGTGAGTATTTCAAATATATTTTTCTCATTTAGAGCATCTAGGGAATTGGGTGCAATGTAAGCTAAGTGTGAGCAGCTGTTATGTTAGTGCATAGGATTGATCTAGTTGCAGTACCAAGCTATGAATTGTGTCCTAAACATATACACAAGCCATAGTTTGTATGGTTTCTCTCTTCCTCCATCTTTCCTGTCAATGCCTGAATGCTCCCCCAAACAGTGGCTTAAAACAGCATCTCAGGTGAAACTGGCTTTGTGTTACCTATGTTAAGCTGCATAGTGAAAAGCTTGTTGGGATATTGTATAGTAAACTAGCTTCAGGATATGGCTTTAGATCCAAGATTAGTGATCACTTGCAAACAATGTGTGATTGGTGCTGGATTAATTATTATGAGAAGCCGTCATTTGGTGTTCTATCTTAACTTTTTCAGGAGATTTTTTTTTTCCTTTACATGATTTTAAGTGGAACATCCCCTCAGGGGACTCCTCTTAATTTTAGAAGTCCTCCCCAGTGCACCCTATAAAACACAACTAACTGCTATAAAATAAACCTCTTCTTCTCCTGTAGAGAAGTAGTAATACTCTTTGTTCAGGTGAAAGCTTGTGGAAGTGGGGTAGATCTAGTCCTCTGATTCAAAACAATTAATAGACCCTTCTGAATATAGCTGTTAAAGTTCTGAAAATAAAATGGTGGGAAAGAATGGACAAGGAGAGCCAATGCTGAGAAAATTAATGGGCAAAAGCTGCTAAAAGTGTTCCAAGTTAAGCAGTAATCTCTCCTTATTTTCCAAATCCAATAGCATATTGGATTATCATGAAAGATTTGTCCCTTTAGGTCTTAGCAGCAGGCACTATTTTATCAGCATCAGGCACTATTATATTAAATTTGCATTGAATAATAGTATTTTTGAAAAATGAAGTCCCCAAATCTGTTGATAATTAGTCTGTAAAATTAATCTTACTGAATTTTTGTAATGCTTACATTGAAAAGTGCAGTTAGTAGAAGCAATTGGTAAGGCTTAAGCAGGGGTGGATGAGTGCTGCCCTCAGCCTAAATTCAAAAGGCTTCTGAAAATGGTTTGGTTGGACCTCTGACAGGAGGATCTGCCTAACACCTGCTGCATTGGGAAGATGAGGGAGGGAGATATGAGAGGGGGTAGAATGTCCAAAAGACAGCAGGGAAGAATGAGAGTGATAAAAGTTTGGCTCTGACCCTATCAACTGCCAGCTTCAGTCCCACCCACAGCTGGCATCTGGACTCTGACATCATACACGCCCCCCTTCTCAAGCAAGTATTGCCTTTCACAGAAAAAAAGTTTACCAGCTTTGAACTAAAGAAACTTATAGGTTTGAGGGCAGAGGGAAAAAAACATTGTTATCTTCTCTGATATTTTTATATATGAACATCCAGGTGTTCAGATGGTTTACCTAGCTGCTGAAACCTTCTTCATAGAGTATTCTTAATATAATAAGTGTTTTCCCTGATCCAGGGAATTATTAACTGATGTGAGTGCCCCTCTCCCTACCTATGATGGCAGCACCATTCATAAGGAAGAGGACTGACATCACTGGACACATGGATTCCTGCCTCCATTGAAATAAATGAGAAGCTTATGTTTGCAAGTGCATTTTGTGTGTGGCTCTGAAACTGGGACATAAATATAGAGGCACCAAACTGCTGAACTGGTCTATATGCATATTAATCTATGTTTTAGAGGAAGGCACTGACAAAACCACCTCTGAGTATTCCTTGCCTAAGAAAACCCTTAGGAGTGTGCGTGCGCACACACATTACTCCACAACTGTTATTGTTGAGTGGTACCAGCATTCTGTTGTGTATATACCCCAAATGTGATCCTACTAAATTATTTTAAAAGGAGATCTTAGAATGATCAATCTTTATAGATTTCACAGACTTTTGTTCCAGAAGTCATGTCATGCAGTTATAAAAACAATGCATTTAAAGACTAAACAATGTTTGTTGCATATTTTGATTACTGGTAACTTTTTGGAAACACTAAACAGGTAGAGCTTTGTCCAGATAGTGGTTGGTTTCTACTCTAAACCAGGATTGATAAAATGGCAGAAATTTTATAAACACATGCTTGTACGTTGTGTTCATCTTATATGGAGTTGTTCAAATATTGTATATCCGTGCAACTTTGAGTTCTTCTTAAATTATTTGAAATGGGAGCTAAAATGTATTATCACTTCTGAAATATAACATGGGGAAAGATGTCACTTTTGTAATCTGAATTGCCCTTTAGACATTTTGGAAGTTTCACTATGAACAACTGCCGCCTCTTTCCCATTCTAAACATTGGTCTCTGTTTAAGTCCCTCCAATCCTTGCTCCATCCACATGGCAGTAAGTTCCCACCCATTTCATTGTGTTTTGTGATCAAGTAGTACTACATAAGGATGGAATTGAAGTAAAAGTCAAGGTGCACCTTTTAAAAAAAATTCATCACAAGGTACTGAAACTGTTTTGTACAAAGAAAGATACATGTACAATGCCTAAGCTGTTCTGTTGAGAGCATTTCTAAAAAGATTCTATAACATGCACTGCCAATTTAACTCTTAAAGTGGAGTGATTTGTGACTACTAGAAATCAGACTAGAGACAGTGTAATCAATGATCAGTTGCCAGGATATCTCCTATTTTAAGCCCATGTAGCTATGTGACCTTCTGTGGCACCTATTTATGAGTTGAAGCTCTTGTTGTCAAGATTTTTTATAGCAGATTTGCTTTACAAAAAGTCTGTTCAGACACTTGCATTTCTCTTGTGCTTAAATTCTGTAAAACAAAGCTATAGCTTCTCTAATAGAGCATTTCAGAAGCAGTACCGAATGTAATTTTTGAGAACATGGATTGTGCCTCATTATTTTTTAAATACACACAGCTAAATAGTGCCTTTTCCCCTCACAATCCATGTTAGAGAAGATGCTTACTCCTCTCTGGTTTTCTTTCTCTTCACATACAGATTCAGTTGTGCAATACTCTCCCAAATTTAAAACCATTTTGTCACATCTGTTTGTGATAATTGCTTCATTTTTTTCCCTTACTTTGCTGAGAGCTTTCTGTTGTTGAAGTGTTTCAGTTGATTACCTGATGCAAATGATACATAAAATAAAATACCCAATGGGAATAGGGGAGGATGGTCTGATGTCTTTTTTTAAAAAAAAGAAAAAATCTATCTTGTAAATAGTAAATTGTACTTTCATGTTTTTTGGTACTCATGAAAATGCAGACAGTTGAGATCAAAAATATAAATATTACAGGAACTTTTTTAACCACAATTTCATAGCCTTCAGGTGTGCTAATATGTCTCAACTGAGGATATGAATTTATGTTCTTGGCATTGAGAACTTTTGACAAGAAATGTAGAAGGAGATAGAGAAATCTCTTAGAAGAGGGAAGCCTTGCATCAATTTTAAAACTAGATGAGTGAATCTGTAAATATGCGTATGGATGATAATGGAGCTAAAGCATCATGAAATGGGAACCAGTTTAAGTTTGGTAGGTGAGGTAATCAAAACAAAGTAAAGTGGTTTGGCAGAAATCAGGCCATTGGGTGTAATTGCATAAGAATTGTTCCAGATGACTTGCTTTGCTAAAGTGTTTGCTTTGAACTCTTAATAAGATAGTTCCTAAATATTTAGTCATCAGCATTTCTTGCGGAGACAGCTACCACATTGTAGTGGTTTGAGTGTTGGACTAGGACACTGAGATAGCCAGATTCAAAAACCCCTCCTTGGCCATGGAAATCCACTAGGTGACCTTGGGCAGGTCACACTCTCCCAGCCTCAAAGGCAATCCCCCTCTGAGCAAATTCTGCCAAGAAAGCCCTGCCCTATAAGTCAGAAAAGCTTGAAAACACACAATAGTTTCTTGCTGAGGAACCATTGCACAAGCAAAGCAAAGGGTAGGGTACAGGAACCACCTGTTTGGGCAAGAGATCTGGAAAGCAAGTTGCTTGGAAGCTAAAGCAACAGTATACTTGGTTCTATCCAATCCTGATTTTCCTTATTCTGGCCTTATGTAAAGTGGGCAATGTAGTTCCAACTAATGGCTAGCATAAGCTTGAAGAGGACTTTGAAGCCATGGGAGCAACTGCAGTGCTTGATAAGTTATGTATTTTCCTGTTTTGAAGAACACCAGTACTTTTTCTTGAGGTCCACACTTTGTTGTTGTTGTTATTGCCATCTTGAAATATTGTGCATTGTGTAAAAATATTAAGTATTTTTTAGTTAAAAAATAATAATATATTCCTGAACAAGTGGGCCATCCCCATTTGTTACTCAGAAGCTGCAGTCCAAAAACACAACCTTTTATAAATCATCCAAGATCTAAACATTCTCAGCTGCAGCTGTCTTGGAGCTGTGGGACAGTCAGATGACTCCACTTTTAAGTGCTTGCTTTGATCTCTTAATGGGATAGTTCCTAAATATTTAGTCATCAGCATTCCTTGCTGAAGCAACTGTCATATGGAGTTTCACTTCTTTTTAGGATGAGCTGTGTATCTTGCAAGAGACTCATGAAGGTTAAATCTACTAATGGAGATGGGCGGGAGGAGAGAGATTAAAAGAGATTAGTCATATTTCTAAACTCAGTGCAGAGTCCACCCTCTAAACTGCTTTGTGCTTCACTCACAGGTGCAGTCCTTTAATTCAAACCCATAAATCTTCCATGCTGTAGAATGGGGCAACTGTGTGACCTGTGAAACAGGTACAAGTGCTCCTGCCAGGGGCATCATTGACTTAAGTTTTAAGAAGGTAGCCTATCCAGTAATGAGAGCCAAGAAACATGACAGTCCCACAGTATGGAATGTATTTGCATCCAGTAGAAGAAAACATGCACATATTCCTAGGTTGTCACATTAGTTACTAAAATCTTTCAAAACAGATGCTGTTATGAGAACCTTAAATATTCCTGAATTTGTTGATGGGGAAATCTCCCCCCTCCTTGCTTGTGTGCTTATTTTTGGGGGTGGGGTGGGGGTAATGCTATGACTGGTCATAACATAATAGTCTTTGCCTCTTAATAAAATATAAGAAGCTGCAAGTGAATCTCAAAGCAATATCCAGATGTTTTCTTCATGCTGAATTCCCCTTTCCTGCTGTGACCTCCCCCTGGGTTTCATTACCACATAGCACAGATGTGGTAACTCACAATATGAGCTAATTTAAAAAAACAAATAATACACTTTATTAAAAAATAGACCGTACAAAGAACACCTGTGGGTTCAAAACGAAAGCTTCAAGACCTTTCAACTTCTGATAATAACCCACTGCAACCCCATCAAAATGAAAGGGGCCCAGCAAGTATTTCTGACAATTTCTGTAAACACAAGTTGTTTTAGACTATGCCCTTTCAAGTTGTCCTCACATTTGAACATTAAAACCACTTAAATGAATGTGATTGCAGGATAATTCATGTTCTTTTAAGTGGAATCTCAGTGAAAGTGGAATTGGGATTTTCTGCATATTAGATGTGCTGCTTCATATATATATGGGCCATACAATTTTAGTATTCTAAGAATGACCTTTGTCTAGAAAGGTCTGGAGAATGTGTGATCCTCCAGATCATGTTGGACTGCAACTCCTATCATCCTTAGTGCAGTCAAGTGAACGATGCTAGATGTTGTCATCTAGGGTGCCACATCTTCCACTCCTGATCTAACATGATGGGTGCCTCCTGTAATACTACAGTCAGTCAAGTACAAGTGAATCAGTTTGAAGTGGGAAGCTGACACTGCTGTGGCAAAACCATGCCACACCAAAGGTCAGTTTCATGGGCAACAATCCCAATCTTCAGTTGAAGTTCTGCATAGATAAAATCCTGTTGGTCTGAGGTGGATTTCTTATATGCAAAATATGAACTATATCAGTTGTCCTCCATCTGTTTCAGAAGTAGCCTTTGTTGTACATGAAGTCATAATAGTTTTGGTGCAGAACATGATGGCATCTTTTCCCCCAGTGTTGGATAATGAGTGAGAAACCTTTCAAAGTACAAAAAGAGAGGATGGGTGCTATTTTCTTTGTGCAGACAAAGTAAGACTTCAAAAATGCAAGCAGCACCACCTTTATATGGAGTCATAAGAGTTGGAAGAGACCACAAGTGCCATCAATTCCAGCCCCTGGCCATACAGGAATACATAGTCAAAGCACTCCTGGAAGCTGGCCATCCAGCCTCTATTTAAAGATCTCCAAAGAAGGTGTATCTTCAAATCAACTCCCAACTGATGGCAACCCTCCCACAGGGTTTTCTTGGAAAGAGTTTTTCAGAGGAGGTTTGCCATTGTCTTTTTGGGCTGAGAGAGTATGCCTCACCCAAGGTCACCAAGTGGGTTTCCATGACTCAGCAGGGATTCAAACCCTGGGCTCCCAGAGTCCTAGTCCAACACTCAAACCACCACACGAAGTAGGTTTTCTTCATGTTTAGAGTATACCTATCAAAACTGGGATCCAAGTTACTCATGACTAACCTGTATCTCATTGTTTTCCGTGAGTGTATTCTAAGACTGACTAAATCTGGATTCACTTTATTTTTTGAAAAAAAATAAATATGTTGCCCTCCTTGAAAAGAGAGTGGTGTTTTCTTCTGCCAACCCTATGGAGTAAACAAGCCTGGAAAGTAGGGCCTGGCTCAGTCCAGGCCACTTGGTGAGCCTCATGGCTACCAAAGCATTTGAATCAAGACCTCGGTGTTGTACCCTGAAGTCCAGTACTCTGATACGCTGACCACTGCCTGTGCAAAAGGCTCAACACTGGCAGGAAGATCATTATTAATTTTGCCTATGTTCAGGTGCTTTTTAAGAAACAGTGAAAACCTCTGTCCCTTCACCATACAATTTTAAAGGCAAAAGCTGTGGAAGACAAATGTTAGCATATAATAGGATCACATACATAATACTCTCCAAAGAAAATGTAAAACGTGCGCGTCTACCAAGCGGGAGGTATAGAGGATCTTCTGATGCAAAACTGGAATTAAGGATATATAGTGAGGTTTTCACATTTGCCAATGATAATAAATTATTGAGTGTGGTGAAGATAAAAAGGAGATTGTGAAGAATTTCAAAAGGTTCTCTTTAAACTGGGGAAAGAGGCTTTAACATGGTAAATGAGAACATTTGGGGGCACCCCCCCCCCGTATCACATCCCCACAGATGAGATGTGAGCTGGAAGCAACTGACCAAGGTATCATGAAGGTTATGGTTGATAGAAGTTTCCTCCATGTGTTCAGTATAGTTTACTCCCAAGTAAGTGGGTATAGAGTACAGTCAGCCCTCCGTATCCATGGATTCTGCATCCATGGGTTAAACCAACCATAGCTTGAAAACATTTTTAAATGGCTAATAGCAAACCTTCTGAGTTGTTCGCTATTTTATATATGGGGCAGCATTTTACTGCAACATATAATGGGACCTGAGCATTCATGAATTTTGGTATCCATGGGAGACCTTGGAACCAAACCCCAGTGGATACTGAGGGCCCAGTGGACTGTAGGTTGCAGGCAGTCTTTGTTATTCCTAGAAGGTCTTATTTACAATAGTTGTCTAAATAATTTTGGGGGGCTCAATTATGTAAGGGCACTTCTTATAAGCCCAGAGGAGAGGCTCAACTATGCAAGAGTCCTGATGGTCCAATTTTGACTGATCATTTCAGAGGGGCCAGCCCCCCTCCCCAGCCTAGTCATATGGAGGATTCAGCCTACCCCCTTGTTCTGGGGTTCATGCTGTTGCATGTAAAAGCCACACACAAACTAAACAGGCACCAAACATTTGGCATTTTATTCATAACCACTTAACAGCAATTGTGTGAGCTGCTGTGCTGTAACGCTGAGGTGGCAATATGGCAGGTTCCTGGATTTTGTAAAGAGAACACCCACCAAAATTCTGGCATCCCAAATGCTCTGTGGGCCTTAGATTGCAAGCTTTAATTGGCTTAATCAGCAGCTATGTTGATTAAAAGTTTTATTCCCATTAACCCCTACCCCATGCTGCCATTCCAATGAATTGATGGAGCTGAGGGCAAGCAAAGACTTAGGACTCCTTAGGGCAATCTTGCTGTGTTGGTAGCAGTGACATTCTGGCTTCCCTTTCACTGTGCCCAGCTTACTGAAAAAATAGTTTTGAGATGACTCCTTGTTTCTGCATCAAAAGCTAGTGGAAATTTTGTCTTACTGAGAGAAAGGTATATGTTTTCTAGTAAGATTGTGATGAGAGCCAGCATGGTGCAGTTAGAGTGTCGGACTGTGACTCTGGAGACCAGAGTTTGAATCCCTGCTTTCCATGGAAACCTACTGGGTGACCTTGGGCAAGTCACACAGCCTCAGAGGAAGGCAAAAGCAACCCCGCTCTGAACAAATCTTGCCAAGAAAAACCCACAATAGGTCACCATACCTCAGAGATGATGTGGAAGCCCACCACCACAACAAAGATTGTGACATGCAGCTGAAACTGACAAGAATGATACTGATGGCTATGACTCAGTGGGTTGTCCAGCCTTCCGAAAAATTCACTTTCAAAATTGTGGGAGCCTCCAATCCAATATTTCAAGAAATTGGGCTGCTGGCAGAAGAGAAAAGCTAACTGGACCAGGTCAGGACTATTCCAGGCCCTGGTGATATTACAAGTGGCAGCCTTGTCATGGTGATGTCATTAAGTATCAATCACAGATGCACAGAATGTACCATTCAAACTAAAAACTCTTAATGCAAAATGAGAAAAATACATTTCGAGGCAAGACTCATGCTCTGAGGCTCCTCTTTCTGGTCCTGAGGATTGGAGAAGATCCAGGCCCTAAGACTCTGCACCAGCTCCTGAGATCTGAGAACACCAAAGCATAACTCTGTTGTGAGCCACATCATGTATTAATACTCTATTAAGAAGTGAAGAGACTTCCAAAAATTCTGTAAGGTTATCTGAAACACAGGCCCAGATTTTGAAGAATGACCTTGGTGTTTGCTGTGAGTTGATCTCTTTGGTTTCAGTAGATTTTAATAGCACAGCAGAAAACTAGCTTGTTTGAATAGTGCCTATTTATCAGAAAACATGAGGCCAGGAAGGAAAATGCCACGAGCAGAGAAGTATTTTGAGTGCTGTAGCTTGCACACTGGACTCTTAACAGGAGTTAGAACAATTGTGCAAAACTACTAGATCTGGCAGAGACTGGTTTGTACAGTGGTCTCCTCTCCCCCACTCCTTTTGATCTGTTGTGGAATAAAGAACCACACTGGTTATAGATTTTGTCCAACCACTTTCACCTAATAGCCCTTGTTATCAGTCCCATTCGGTTGCTAACTAGGGCCTTTGGGGATTGTAGGCCAAAAACATCTGGGGGGTCACATGACTACCCCTGGTTTAATCTTTCCTGCCAAAGGCACCACTCCCACAGGGATATTAGGAATAAGTCTAACCCAGAGCTTTCCAAACTGTGTGTCGTAACATGTTAGTGTGTCAGCTGCAGTATATAGATTTGTCATGCAAATGTAGTGGGTGGAGGGGCTGTCTCTTCTGCTGCCACAGTGGACCAGGCCTGGATGAAAGGGCTGCTCTTCCGCCACTGTCCCAGGCCAAGGAAGACTCTGGTGAGGGTGGTGGCAGCAGCGGCAGGCCAGGCTCAGGTGGAGGGGCTGCCTCCACTTACTGAATTACTGTGTCTAAAAAGTGTCACCAACATGAAAAGTTTGGAAAGCTCTGGTCTAACCTATCCAATCCAGCCCTTATTCCCACATTTAGCTCTCATGGGTTCTTATGAACATCTCTGTAGACTTTTCATAATTTTAACTCAGATCCCATTGAAATCACTTGGGCAGGAACTTACTAGCTGACAAGGTAGCTGCACTTGTTTGGATCCACCCCATGTTCTTGATAGGATTGTATCCTGCTTTTTCTTCAGCTTGATGGCTGTCAGCATTAACATTTCTATGAGCCAAGAAAATAAAGTTACCATTATGCTTCCAATCCCTCTACCCCAGCAATTTATTATCACCATTGTAGTTGAAAATCTTGAAAGTAACTGCATATTCTCATTTCTTGAAAAATAACTACAGGAGTTACTCTTAGTTACTTTTAAAATATATGAATGCTAAAATCTGCTGGCCTGTAGTTCCTCATGCCTCATAATCACCTTAATATCTAGAAAAAGCATATGGCACAACATGTGTGATACTCTTCCTCTACCATGTAGTAAGATCACCCTGTCTATGGATGTAACTAAATGTGGCACTGCGAAAAGAATGGTGTTATCCCATGTTAACCTACACTAGTGATGTACCGTAGTTATACCTTGATTTGTTGGAAAAAGGAATTCATCACAAATAGCAAGTCATTTCTAACCAGTTATGCTCTAAGAGGAAATTATGCTATTACTGTTACTATTGTTAAGTGGTATAAATACCCTAAAGGCACCAGATTCTGTCTGATCTTGGAAGCCAAGTGAAATCAGCTCTGGTTAGCACTTGGATGGGAGACTGCCAATGAATACCAGATGTTGTGGGCTGTATTTCATAGGAAGGAACTGGCAAAACCACCTCTATTCTTTGCCTTAAATAAGTCTATGAAATCCATGGGGTTGCCATAAATCAGTAGACAAATTGAAGGCATGTACACATACACATTACTATTGTTATTGTTGCCCCACCTTCTCTCCTATCTGTGATTCAAAGTAGCTTACAAAAGTAAGTGCAGAAGTAAAAGAAACTGCTACCATGTGCAGTTAGTCTATTGGTATGTGTAACATGGAAATACTAGCACTAACTTACATGACTATTCCACTAATTAGTGAAAATAAAGATTCAGTGGGACTGACTCTTTCAAAAAAGGCAGATTTTAATGATGTCCTGTTTAATGGAAGACCTTAAAAGACCTTCTTAATATCTCCCCTCCCCACCTTTTATCATCTGAAATGTTTCTTATCCTTATTATGTTCTTTAGGGCTGGCTTTTGTTGGAAGACCTAACAATAGGATGACTGCACTGTACTTTTCTCCATACGGTTTTGTAGAGCAAGGACTCCCCTCTGATGGACCCATGAAAAACTATTCAGTCACCTGTTGGCAATGATAACCATCTCATAAAATCTACAGTATATCCTTATAGTATACTTTCAGGAGATGACTCTGTATCATGCTACAGCTTGTTGTCATTTTTAGTTTTTTTACAAGCTGTGGTGCACTTTAACTATCCTCATAAAACTTTGTTTGAACCCTAGTATCTCGGTGTCTCCCTTTTTCTGCTTCTTTTTTAACCCCTCCCCCTTCCCAATTTTATGTAGAGAAGAGTGACCTTCCTGTGCATGAAGAGTATTCCATCTGAGGCACTCGGGAGCAATGAAAAGCTGTCACACAAGTGTTTCTCCACTTGCACAGAGAGTGACAATCTGTGGGTTTTGCATCTTCAGCTTCACAGAAACCGTCTTTCTTATTTTAGTAATCTAACTGTTAAATCTCTCTCTCTCTCTTGAAAGATCTGTGCTAACATTGTGAAGTGGTACCTTTTGGAGAAGCGGTAAATCATTTTGGCTTATGGCTGTTGTTCTCCTCCTCTCATATGAAACACACACCAAACGTGCCTTGTCTAGTTCGTTGCTGGAGTTTGAGTTTATTATTATTTCTGTCTGAGTACTTAATGAACTAGGTCAATAAACAGTCTCTTTGGCTAGATATCACAAACAACTCAAGTGTAGTGGAATAAACCAAACTTTTTCCTTTTAAGATCCTTTATTGATACTATATACCTTTTAGACAATAGATAAATGGAACTTTTATAATCCACGTTTAATTTTTTTTTAAATGCTAGGCTTTGGGAACATACATAGGTGGGCTGCAAATACTTGCTTTTGAACAGCCCACAGTTACTCAGAAGTTGCACAGAATTAAATAGGGATTGCTAGGGAGCACATTTAGATTTACAGCTTAAACATGATCAGGTCTGAGACACAAGCCCTTTAAAGGTGAAGTCCTAATCCCAGGTATGCTCTATGCCCAAATCAATCCTGTTTAGTTTGATGAGGTTATCCTTAAGGCATAAAATCCCATCTGATCTTGGAAGCTAAGGAGGGTCACGGCTGGTTAGTGCTTAGATCAAGGACTGCCAGTATACCAAAATTTCAGCTCTAACCCCTATTTTTCTACTGTCTGACTCTGATCTCTTCATAAATGGCAAATATATATTAATTGGTAATAAATTTACTGTAGTAAAATGGTACCATGGAAGTCAGTGCAGTGTAATGATTTGAGCATTGGACGAAAACCCTGGAGACCAGAATTTGATTCCCTGCTCAGCAATGGAAACCCACTGACCTTGAGCATGCCACATGCTCTCAGCCCCAGAAGTCCCTGTGATAGGGTTGCCATAAATTGGAAACAACTTGAAGGCAAACAACAACAACAACAACAACATGGTAGCATAAGGCTACCATCACTACTGGGCTACTCAGATGGACGGAATATAAAATATAGTTATCTGATTAATATTTCTGAAGAAGAAAACTTTCCTAAATTCCTATGAAATAAAATAGGCAATAAACTAAGCATTCAATAATTTTTAAAAGGTAAACTATAAGTATAAAATGATATATTTACCATATGTTCTAATATTACAGCTTTTTATTTTGAAGCCAGAGTCAGTACATTTCAGTCCACTCTGACTTCACCCTAAAATTGCTTCTGACTCCATGACTCTGACTCCACAGCACTGCTTTCCAAGGAATACCAAGTGCTGTGGGCTATATTCAGAGGAAAGCAATGGCAACCTGCCTCTGAATATTTCTTGCCTAAGAAAACTGTCGTTGAAATTCGCATGTCACTACAAGCCAACAGGTGACTTGAGGTCATATACACAAACAAGTGTACAATGCAATAGCATTATAACTTTACTGTTTAAGCTAGAAGTGAATCAAGCCACATTGTATACAGATCTTGGGAATGTTATTTTGGATTACAGGTCCTAGAATCTCCAACCAATATGACCAAGTTGTGTGGGTGTATGTGTGTATACATATAAATAGCAAATAAGCAGCTCTGTCCTAGGCAACTCAGCAGAATGTCCAAGATAAGTACTCTCATTTTCAAATTTGATTTCTATAAGTTTGTGCTACAGGGTGCTGTAAATATTACGCTATGATTCTGATTATATTTACTCAGAAGCAAGTCCCACAGAGGTGGATGAGACTACAGTCAAGGCTAAGACTATACAAGGGAACAATTAGTTATTTCATTTGTGCTTGCTACTTAAGTACTCACAGCTGGATCATACCATGAACTAAGGTGGATCACAGAAGCACCATTACCACAATGAAGAGAAAAGGAAAGATGAAAGAAAATAAAAAAGGGAGAGAAAAAAACAAATGAAAAACTTGTACATTGATGTGTGTTTTTCATCTTACAGATTTGAGTTAAAGTTGGGGTCCAGATTTTGGGGGGGAGTCTGATGGACCCTCAGTATCTGCTAGGGTTTGGTTCCAGAAGCCCCTGTGGATACCTAAATTCATGGATGTTCAAGTCCCATTATGTACAATGGTGTAGTAAAAGGATGTTCCTTATATAAAATGGCAAAATCAAAGTTTGCTTTTTGGATTTTTTTTTTTTTTTTTGGTGGAATATTTTCAAGCCTTGTTTGGTTGAATCCATGGGATAAAGAATCCATGGATATGGAGGGCCAACTGTACTGGAATGGTAGTGGTAGTGCTTTGTTGAAAGTGAGTGGGAATTACATTAAAGATTCTCCCTTTATGTTCTATTTCCCTTCCTTCCTCCAAGAAGCTTTTGGTTACCCTATGTTTTTTGGCCACTGCTACCTGTGAACAAACTGGTGAATGGAATCTCTGTACAAGCGACCTGCAGGAGGCTAAATAGTCACTCAGTGGTCACAGAGGTGATCAGTAGTGATTAAAACTTGCAATCTACTTAACGTTCTATTTACTTGTTTCCATTCCAACAATATATTGTAAACCTTATATGATCTATAATAAATAGATATATATGATGTCTATCATGCCTTTTATACAATCACTATGATATCTTTACTGTATATTTTACTCCAAAGGATCTAGATAATATATATGTTTTTATACAATTAGGAAAATGAATATGACAACTGAAATATATATGTATATATTTGTTTCCTTTTTTAATAAAAAGAAATTAAAAAAAACTTGCAATCTACCACAGTGAACACAGTCCTGCAACTATATAAGAAGGTATATCAAGGATTCAATAAAGTTATCTTTGTTCCCTCAAAGGCCCCCTCCCTAAACTGCAAACCCCAGGATTCCATAGGATGTTAAAAGTGGAATAATAGCACTATGACAGTCTGGTGTGGACATGGTCCCAGTCTCTCCGGGATGGTGGGTCAGCCTAGCTTTCCCCCCTGACTTTTCCTGTCTGCAGGGAAGGCTTCCTTGTCTCATTCCCATACACACTGCTTGGAAGGAGTCCGATGGAAGAAAAGTTGTTTCATTTCGCCTCTCCGTTCTTTCTGCTGAGCTGTGGAAACCTGATCTGCAGCTCTTCCGTACTTTTTGGCGGCCCCCCTCCTCCTCCTCCTCTTCCTCCTGTTTCAGAGGGGCTGCAGCTACGGGGCAAAGTGGGGGCTGATGAGTAACCCGCCATTTGTGTGTTTTTACCACAGGTCCTACTGCCAGTGGGCCTCCCCTTTAATCTTCTGCTTGACGGATCTTATGTTCAGGCCGATAAAACCAACCGCCTTACTTCAGCTCTTATCTGGCGCTGAGCAATTATCAAGAGGCAATTATCTAACGGCAAGCCCGGCGACCAGGAAAGATAAGTAGCGGCAAAAACACCCAGCGCTCGCGCCATTTCTTCGCCGCCTCACCTTCTGGGTGAATTTTTTTTTTTCCTTTCTTAAAAAAATGCTCTCGCTTTGAAAATCAAACCACTGCGATCTATATTCCTCCCTTCCCTCGGGCGCTATTCTCCCCCCCTTTTTTTTTTTAATGTAACTGTTGAAAAAGCCTTATGGAATTGGCAAAAGGGCGGCTTTTTCACCGCCTCAGAAAAGGCGAGGCTGCGTCGAAGAGAAAAAGCCAGGCAAGCGCGAGCGGCCTCGGAGAGGAGCCGGAGAGCGATTTCGCATTTTGACCACTAGGTGGTGCGAGAGGAATTCTCACCTCGCCTCCTGCGAGTGTGTGTTAAACGCCCTTCAGGCGGCCTCTGAGGCGCCGTGATGCCATCGCCCAGCTTGGGGGAGGAATACTTTTATTTGTCTTTTAGGCTCAAATTTGGTCCCCCCCCCTTCTGTCTCTGGTAATTTAAAGGTATGGGCCTCTTATAGTCTAGATTTGAGAACCTGAGGGGCTATTTCTCACACATCCAAGTGGAAACGTTACCAGTAGCTCTTATAGTCTAGATTTGAGAACCTGAGGGGCTGTTTCTCACACATCCAAGTGGAAACGTTACCAGTAGCTCTTATAGTCTAGATTTGAGAACCTGAGGGGCTGTTTCTCACACATCCAAGTGGAAACGTTACCAGTAGCTCTTATAGTCTAGATTTGAGAACCTGAGGGGCTGTTTCTCACACATCCAAGTGGAAACGTTACCAGTAGCTCTTATAGTCTAGATTTGAGAACCTGAGGGGCTGTTTCTCACACATCCAAGTGGAAACGTTACCAGTAGCTCTTATAGTCTAGATTTGAGAACCTGAGGGGCTGTTTCTCACACATCCAAGTGGAAACGTTACCAGTAGCTCTTATAGTCTAGATTTGAGAACCTGAGGGGCTGTTTCTCACACATCCAAGTGGAAACGTTACCAGTAGCTCTTATAGTCTAGATTTGAGAACCTGAGGGGCTGTTTCTCACACATCCAAGTGGAAACGTTACCAGTAGCTCTTATAGTCTAGATTTGAGAACCTGAGGGGCTGTTTCTCACACATCCAAGTGGAAACGTTACCAGTAGCTCTTATAGTCTAGATTTGAGAACCTGAGGGGCTGTTTCTCACACATCCAAGTGGAAACGTTACCAGTAGCTCTTATAGTCTAGATTTGAGAACCGGAGGGGCTGTTTCTCACACATCCAAGTGGAAACGTTACCAGTAGCTCTTATAGTCTAGATTTGAGAACCTGAGGGGCTATTTCTCACACATCCAAGTGGAAACGTTACCAGTAGCTCTTATAGTCTAGATTTGAGAACCTGAGGGGCTGTTTCTCACACATCCAAGTGGAAACGTTACCAGTAGCTCTTATAGTCTAGATTTGAGAACCTGAGGGGCTGTTTCTCACACATCCAAGTGGAAACGTTACCAGTAGCTCTTATAGTCTAGATTTGAGAACCTGAGGGGCTGTTTCTCACACATCCAAGTGGAAACGTTACCAGTAGCTCTTATAGTCTAGATTTGAGAACCTGAGGGGCTGTTTCTCACACATCCAAGTGGAAACGTTACCAGTAGCTCTTATAGTCTAGATTTGAGAACCTGAGGGGCTGTTTCTCACACATCCAAGTGGAAACGTTACCAGTAGCTCTTATAGTCTAGATTTGAGAACCGGAGGGGCTGTTTCTCACACATCCAAGTGGAAACGTTACCAGTAGCTCTTATAGTCTAGATTTGAGAACCTGAGGGGCTATTTCTCACACATCCAAGTGGAAACGTTACCAGTAGCTCTTATAGTCTAGATTTGAGAACCTGAGGGGCTGTTTCTCACACATCCAAGTGGAAACGTTACCAGTAGCTCTTATAGTCTAGATTTGAGAACCTGAGGGGCTGTTTCTCACACATCCAAGTGGAAACGTTACCAGTAGCTCTTATAGTCTAGATTTGAGGACTTGAGGGGCTATTTCTCACACATCCAAGTGGAAACGTTACTAGTAACTTTTGAAAGATGATAAGCTGGCTGTGGCTTGGCCTGGCTGAAATCAAGGTGGAGGGTTAGTCGTAGCTCTGTGGCCTCTGAGGGCTTTCAACAGCTGGCAACTACAGAGTAAACCCTGTGTTCCCCTTTTCAGTACACACACTTCCCCACAAGCCTTTCACATTACTTAGTTATAGGATTTTGATACCGCTGGAACTACCACGGCAACTTCCTGTGGAGTCCTGGGAATTTGCAGTTTAGGGAGAGGTATTTGGAATTCTTTGGAAAGCCAGCATGGTGTAGTACATGGTGGGGAGGGTGGGTTATGTTTTAATTGCTTTTAATGTATTTGATGTACTGTTGTAGTGCCGCCTCGATCCGTCGGGAGAGGCGAGATATAATAATAATAATAATTATTGTTGTTATTATTATTACTAGGTTTGAGCACTGGACTACAACCTGGGAGACCACAATTTGATTCCCTGCTTGGCCATGGAAACCCTCTGAGTGACCTTGGTTTGCCTTAGGGTTGCCATAAGTTGGAAATGAATCACTTGAAGGCACACAACAACAGATTTAGAATTCTCACCCACAGAGCTCCTCTGATGCCTCAGGAAACTACAAACCCCAGCGCTCCATGCAATGCAGCCAAAGTAGTTTAAGTGGAATCATGGCCCCATAACTGTGTGGTGTGAAAGGTCTCTTAGTGATGTTGTCTGTGATACTGTGCTCCCCCAGGACCTTTGTCCCACACAGTGTTCTCCAACTTTGGACAGTTGGTTTTTTAAAAATGGACACCAACATTTTTTTCTTGTTTCCAACATTTTTGAGCGCCCAAATGTCCAACTTTTGGGGATATTTTTGGAACCAATGTCCAGAAGAAGACAGTACAGCCACTCCAACTGCTGGCAATTGCTCACCACTTTCTTCCCACCACATCCTTCCCTACAGCAGGCAAATTGTACTTGAACTCCAAAGGCAAGATGCTCTTGTCTTGCATAGATTTTCAGGAAAGCAAATCACCCTGCCAAATCTGGCTATCTTCATGTTTTGCTGCCCTCTTCCTCGCTTTTTTGCCCTGTTGTTTTCTTTGCATTCATAAGTGATATATCTCTAAGCAGTTCTCTCCTGTGGAAAACACTTCTAATAAGCTCCAGTTTCCAGCCATCCTTTTTTTTTGTATTCACCAAGACTGTTAGCTTGACTTCTTCAGATTCCTATGCTATTGCCACTCCTGCTCCCTTTCCTGAAATCACTTTGAAAGCATTTGGAGAAATCCAGGATGAAAACCTTGTGACATCTGCCCCTTCTTGAAGAATTTGTAAAGTTTCTGTACTCCCTAGCTCTTCCAGAAGGACCTATTGAAATCCAAGGAAAAGTATCTTTAAAAACTCTAATCTATCTTCTGGAAAACCTTCCCTACAAACTGGGCATCCTCCTCTAGATGACCCTTTCTACTTTGTGTTCAGGGAAATATTATTCACTCCTTTAATCAGTTTGAAGCCAAGAGCACAGCACAGGAGTAGCTTTTCTGTTGCTCTTTCAGTGAAAATGACCAGGGTCTCTTTTGTTAAATGTCCCCAGCCCCATTCCGTCTTCAAGCCAAAATCTTCTAGACAATATTGAGAAGATGTAAGCAATCACAAATCAGGGTTGGGAATAGGAAGCTAGAGAATGAAGCAGGCAAGATGAACAGAATACCTAACCCTGAATCAATCTGTTGTTTTCATTTAGTCCGTCCAATTGTCCTTCCTTTTCCTGTGGCCTAGATCAGTTTCCATTTTCCTGATGTGTCATGTTCCCACTTTCCAACCAACCTCACTCCTTTCTATCTTCCTTAGTCCCTGAACCACTTCTAATTGTGTCTTTCTTCTCCCACAAGCCTCAGAATCCCACATTTTCTCAGCCCAGATGCCTGCCATTTCCTGAAGTGAAATCTAGCCCACTGTGACCTGTATAGGCCTTGCAGTCTCAGCCTTGTTTTAAAAGCCTGATAACCTCTTGCTCTTGCAGTGTGTTTTATGAATTCATTTTCTTCACATTTAATAAAGTCTGCTCCATGGAACTATATTTTGTTAATCTGATTAGTTATTTTCTTTGCTCAGTGTGCTTGTCCTTTATAAGCTAATTGATTCACAATTACATTTTCTACAGTAATATTTTCTAGCCCACATTGCAATTATTGTGTAGATTTTAATTCATATATGGTCAGTACTCCCCCACACATACCCTGAGTGTGAGTCAGTGGAACCAATCTGTCAGGACCTGCTTTCTGCCAAAGTTCAAAGATCTCTTATACTGAAGTAGTGTCAGATCAAAGCTTGAATCTTACTGGCTAGATCTAACTTAAGTAAATCCACTGAACTGTTGAATAGCAAGTCAAAATGTATGTTAACCCCACTGATTCAATAGTTAGGATTACCAATAGAATTCTCAGGGCCATGTGTGCCCCTGGCAACAGTGCCTAACATGCTGTCTGCAAAAGTTTCTTTAACACTTAATAGGATGCATGTGGTCACCAGATAACCGCAAACACAACGTATCACACAATGCTTTCTGTTTCGCATTCATTGGCAGCTCTCTCACATATTGAATGCACTTTTTCTTTTCTTTGCAAATCTCAGAGGGCATAACAATGTTGCAAAATACGCTACTAATGCTAATATCATGTAGCTATTGCAAATTCTATGAGCTGTGCCAAAATAAGTTTTCTGTGACTTGTCCAGATGAGTCAAGCAATGATCAATTGCCACGTGGTAGCACTTTTAATAACTTCCAAAGATCTGCATGAATAGTCAAATTAACCTTGTGTATTAAAAGGATTGCTTAGATTCTAAAAGGGCTCTGGCATAGCCTCATTGCCAGAAGGATAACCCTTAAAAGGTTGCCCTTCCTTATAAAATAAATAGCCTACTAGGTGCTTTGTATTGATTTGTTGGGCATTTAAAGTGCTGTGTTTTATCTCACTGAACACTTAGCAAATTTGTCATGGTGGTATTTAGCAAGGCAACCACTCATTACTTATTTTCCCACAGCTTTCTGGCATATCGCTTGAAACCTTATTACACCTTAGGCAAGCTGCTGTTACAGTATGAAGGAATGATAATGCCCTTTCTGCTTAAATAAGCGTGACGGAATAACATCTCTATTCAGTGGAGGCGCCAGTGAAAGGAATGCCCTGGTGCCAAATGTAATACACTTTGTGCCTGATGGAGTAAAGTTGAATCTGATTCAAGTAGTCTTGGAATATCCCATTGCTGTTTAAATGGGCATGACGTTTCCCTGTACTGCTGTTTTGCATCTTGCAAAATGGCATCAGATTTTCCTTGGACAAAAAAGGAGGAAGTATTATCTTGTAAAGTAATCATGACACTTGATTGTTCTTGTTGAAGTTACTCATTTTGACATGCTCTTAAGGCCTGCCTCCACATAGTTTTGGCTCTGGAGAGAGTCACTCAAATATATGTGAGTGTATAGAACAAAGGCAATCATGTCAGCTTATCCGTCTTTGCTCTGTGTTCCTTTGACTCTCATTGCCTCTATGCTGAGTCACTTTCTGATAGTTTTTCCTTCAATCTGTGTCTTTCCTCTGCGCCCCTGACTTATTCTTCCTGTCTGCATTTTATCTTGCTTACTTGGTTCCACCCTCATTAACACACATACACTGTCTTCCTGTAGAGAAGAGCAAGAAGGCTCAGATGGGCTGTAGTAACCACAGTTTATTTTATTCATTTATTGAATTTATATCTCTCATTTCTACTCAGAATGGGAGTCAAGGTGGTTTACGATAAAATTCATAAACTAAATACGATTAAAACAAGTGCAAGTGTACACAAACACAGTTCTGTAGCAAATTTCAATTGTAGCAGTCGGCCACCTTTGACAAGCATACTGAAAGATGAATGTGTTTTTTGCTCTTGGATGATGGAAGAATTGGGAAGCTTGGATTCATCCCTTTTGGGTATCTTTTTCATCCTTTACAAAGGATGGTAGATACAAGAAGATGGCATTGACCCTGTTTTTCCTTAAAAAAAATCTGTATAGGTCTTTCTGTTTAGACATTCTCTGGTGTGAATGCATCCCATCGTTACATGGAGTTTCTGACATTCCTTTGTAATGTGAAGTTCTTCCCTAGGGAAGAGTTACAGTTGCTTCTGTGTCCCAAATCCAACTAATAGTTCCATTCAGTTGTTATTGCCACTTGAATCAGTGGAATTTGTATCAGTATTGATTTACAAAGTTTCCATTGATTCAATGTATCTCCTTTAGCTAGGGACTCAAACTGAATTTAAGCCTGGATGTAATTTAATCTGAGCACCTATGTGTTATTATGATGGCATCTGATTTATTGTGCAGTCTCCAATCAGTAATAGATTTAGTTATTAATTTTTCCATTGTTCTCTTATGCATGGTGAAGGTTCATGGTATAGCTTTTCCCTGGCTTTCACAGATCTAATCTGTGTAATTATTGTCTGCATAAATAATGCCTTGAATTCTGTAAGAGAGAGTTCTTTCTAATCTACACTCTATATTTTGGTCCCCATCTGGGAAAGTAACTGTTGCTTAAGGTGGTACTCCTATGTGTGTTTAATTGGGTATAAACCTTACTACTTCATTGCAGGTCACTTCTGATTAAACATTTGATCAGCTGCACAACCCATTATAACCAGTGGGGTAAGTTTGTTGTGAATATCTCAAACCTCTTTAATTTCAATAAGATTTAAATGCAACCCATGCTTTTCCATTTGCAGTGGCCATTTAATTTTTTTAATGTAATTTAATATGTCTTAACATAAAATGTACAGTTTTGTATTGCCTCTTGTTTCTCCTTAATATTATGTGTGCATATGTGTGTGTGGGGGCCTTACAAAATTGGGTACAGGATGTCAAGTATGATATAAATGATATTGCCACTATGGGTATTTGAAAGACACCATTGATATTACTACTGATATTGTCATTACCAGTCACCACCATCTCCATACCCACATCATTGTCATCATCATCATCATCATGAAATCCTATATGGTGGGCCATCCATATATGCAGGGGGTCTATTCCAGGAAACTTTGCAAATAGCGGAATTCACAAATGCTTGCAACCTATTGTATTCAGTGGCAGCAACATGCACTGATGCTGGAAATCATACATGCAGAGACTGCAGGTAAGGAGAGCCTACTGTATAATAAAGGGGGATGGGGAGGAAAGAAGACTAACTTTAGATTTCCCCCCTTCAATTTGTCTGACTGAATTCTGTTTTCTCTCTGTATCTTATTTATGAATTTTTATAAATTTTATAAAAAGTAATAGAATGGAAACATGAAACTGACAACGCTATAAAAAAGAATGATTACCTGTTAAACTAATTAAGAAAATAAACTTCACAGATACTATCTTTCTAATATAGGGAACAATATGTAAAGTTGTTTCGCACTGTAAAGTCTATTGTTATACTACGCGACAGATAAATCTCATTTTTCAATAAACTAGCTGTCTTCCTTCTCTTACTCATTGTTTGTAAGTTTAATTATAGACTTTGAACCCCAACTCTTTAAATCAGTAATTCAAAGCAGGAGGATTATTTCCCACACCCCCACACCCCCATTTATCTATATATGTTCTGTTTTCTAAAATAAAAGTCATATTAATTTTATTTTTCATGCCACCCAGCTATCCTGATTTGGCAGGGACAGTCCTGATTAATTCTCTGTTATCTTACTATTTCAGCTTTTTAAAATTTTCCCCAATTTCTCTCTTCTCCTACCACTTTCCCCCTTTATTCTCAGCTTACTTTAATGGCTGAAAACTGTGTTCAAAGTGCAGAAGTAATTTACACTCCATTAATTCAGCAAGGAGGAGGCAGAAGAGAGGAGGGGCAAAATCTTGCCTTTCCCAGTAGGTTCAGGTACAAGCAAACTGCTGCGGCTTCTTAAGAGGAAGCTATCACAGGTTTTTCTTGGCAAGATTTGTTCAGAGGGGGCTTGCCTTTTCCTTCCCCTGAGGCGGAGAGTGTGTAACTTGCCCAAGGTCACCCAGTGGGTTTCCAGGGCTGAGTGGGGGATTCACACCCTGGCAGTGGCGGAGCTTGGAGTGGGGGAGGTGAGAGAAGGCGGCACTATGGTGTGGGGGCGTGGCCACTGCATGCAAGAGTGTGGCTGTGGTACATGGGGGTGTGGCCAGGGCATGTAGGGGCATGGCCAAGGCATGCAGGGGCATGACTATGGACCGGGACACCCCAGAAACATTGCTGTTGGGGTAAATCCCCCCCACATCCCTATGCGACTGAACCCTGGTCTCTAGAGTTGCAGTCCAATACGCAAAGCACTACACTGAGCTGCTCTCCCAGGAGGTATACTAAACAGTTTAGTTTTGATTGGTAGGTTTGAATCTTCTTGTTGAAGATATGGGTTGAAATTTCCTTGCCCTGTGTGTCCACATGTATCACCTGCCTGTTTGCATCTACTTGCACCTACCTGCCCAACAGATTGTTCACCTTTTCAGTGAAAAAAGCAATAAGTGAAAGAAACCCAGCACTTGCCAGAGGGGCTACTGGCAATGCCAGACCTTTCGCAATTGCCATCATTGATTAGAAGCAAAGGGAGAGAGTTCTTTGGAAAAATGAACTTTAGAGATAAGCATACTGTGGTGAAAGAACACCATCCAAACTCTTATGTCAAGTAAGTTGCTGTAATATCAGACCTGAAGAACTTGGGGCCATCCAATTTATTGGACTGCAACTCCCATCAGGCCATCCCACATGGCCAGTGGCCAAGGAAGATGAGAAGATACAGGCCAGATGGTTAACACTGTTTTCTTTTCCCTCTCTGTGAGGAAGACAGTGAAAGCTTCCACTTTAGAAGTTACTACAGCAGTTACCCCAGCGCTGATCTATAGCAATCAAACAACAACATCATGGAGAATCTCTCCCAATAAAGCATACTATTGGGATGTATTCCAGGCAAAGATTGCATAGCTAAAAATAAGCACCCAGTTCCGTAGCCCGAGAGAAAGAAAACCAAGGAAAGGAGACTGTCCAAGCCTGCCCTGATTGTTTTGAACTTTTCAAGGCCAGCTCTAACTTTTTCAAATGACAGAGCAACCTTATGAAGAGGGCAGCTCTCACCTTCAACCATGTTGCCATTTGCAAGAGGAGTGTGTGAGGTGGGGAGGGATCAAGGTGCATTCTACTAGATTTGTAGCAGATACTAGAACACCAATAGAGTTGGCAGATGTCGTTCCTCGGTGGGGGCCTTAAAGCATGACCTTGTGAATTCAAAAATACAAAAGCAACAAAAATTAGCCGCTCCATTTGAAATCCATGCACCTGTCATGCGGGAGGTGTGCAAAAGGCATTTATTCAAATGCAAGAGCCAAAGTGTTTGAACTAGAGCTAGGTATCTTTCTGAGTGGAGCGGTGAACATAGGTAATAGATTTAATTATTAATTTTTCCATTGTTCCATTGTATGCGGAGAGGGTTCAAGGCGTAGCCATTTCTTGGCTTTCACAGATCTAATTTGTGTAATTATTATGCCTGCATAAAGAATGGCTCCTGTTCTTAACTCTCTCCCTACCACCCCTTCTAATATTATTTCAAGCCCACATTCCATGAGCAGGAACACCTGCTGCTGCTTCAAAGTCAGTTGATTTGTGTTCCATGATGCAATGCGTGCTGCCTATTTCAGTGCTCCTTTTTAAGCCTCCCCCCCAAATCAATTATCGTGCATCCTCTTAATTGTACTGAACAAATTACATTTGTCAAGGTCTGTCTTTGTAAATAAATAACTAGAGACACATGGATGAGTATTTATGCTACTCAAGGTCTCTTGTTCCATTTGTGGGAGCCAGATCAACATGAAACAAAAGAGAACTTTCCTCTAAAAGCAATTATCTCTCTGCATTCCCATCAGGATAATTATGTTGCAGGGAATGCTAAGAAACGGCACAAGTAGAACAGAATGCTTAAAAGCCATGCGTGCTTAACTGTTATGGAAAAGTTGATCAAAGAGGACTGGATAGATTTCCTGGGAACCACCACCAATGGGGCTACATCCCCTATTCAATGAAAACTTTCAAAATGTAATATGTAATGTAAGGTTAAGCAAAGGCTAATAGGAGGAGCAACAGCAAATACCACCCCCCCCCAAAATATGGAGTTGACCCTGATTCAGATATTGACTTAGCATTATGGAATGGAGCATGGGTAAATTTGGCCTGAGGACTCCTTTTTTTCCCCTTCTCTCTGAAAAGTACACTGAAAGCTTTAGAAGTTACTACAATTGCTCCTTGTATCTGAAACCTAGCTGTTGTTGATCAGATCAAACTAGAGTAGCAAAGAATAGTTGCATCCTGGCAATGAGATTTCACTGGTTGAGGTTGGTTTTAAGTCTCTCTAGGACTGGGTAGTAATCTGAGCCTGGATGCCAATTCAGCAGCAGCTAGGTGTGTAGGTGTACTGTTAAAACTAGTGTACCAGCTGTGCCCGTTCCTGGAGATGTCTGATTGCTTCATGGTGACACCAATATTTTTGTGTGCCTTCAAATTGTTTCTGACTTATGGGGAGCCTAAGGTGAATCTGTCACAGGGTTTGAGAGCGTGTGATATGCCCAAAGTTACTCAGTGGGTTTTCATGGTTGAGTGGAGAATTGAACTCTGGTTTCCAGGGTCATAGTCCAACATTCAAGCCACTATACCACAATGGCTCTCTGTGGTGACATCTACCTTGCTTGTATTAGAGCTGAATTTCTATAGGTGTTGTTGCTGTTGTATCATTCAAGTCATTTCTGATGTGGCTATCCTAAAGCTATCACAGGGTTTTCTTGGCAAGATTTGTTCAGAGGGGCTTGTCTTGCCTTCATTTGAGGCTGAGAGAGTGTAGCTTGCCCAAGATCACCCCGTGGTTTTCCACTGTTGTTTGAACTCTGGTCTCCAGAGTTGTAGTCCTAACTACTACAGCACTTTAGCTCCCTTACTATAGTTAGGAAATTACAATTCACTAATCAAATGTATTCTAAACATCATTAAATTTGGATGTTAATTTTTTGTTTTTTGGTTCCTTTTGTTGCATTCCTTAGTTGTCTTTTGATAAGGCGGGGAGATTTAGTTACTTAGTTATTTTCTGTCCTGTCTTTCCCACAATGCAGGGAGGCTGACAACATGAACTGAAACAAAATACAACTAAAAACCAATTAATGGTAACAATAAAAATCAATTAAAATAAGCAATCAATGAATCCACTCTGACTGCAGCATCCTGAACCCCCTGCAATTTCTGAATGCTTTCTGCCTGAGGCAGTAGCCTCATTTTGCCTAATATTAGGTCTGGCCTTAGATGAATCCTAAGATAGTTCTTCAGCTACTGAAATACATGTAAAAAGTTGGGGCTTATCTGCGCTACTCCATTATGGCAGCCTGATACCTTTAACTGTCATTGTACCAACTTATGGAATACAAGGCTTTGCAGTTTAGTGATGTTCATAGTATTCTGTGTTCTAGTACTGCAGTTCAGGAGAGTCTGTTAGAGAATTCAAAGCCCCTGGTCAAACTCCAAATCCCAGGATTCTATGGCCCTTTTCGCACGTTACCCATTTGCGCAGCTGGGGGGGGGCGTCTCACGCGAAAAGTCTCATCCGGAACGCTGCCGCTTCCCCGCTTCTTCGTCCCACAGGTTGCTTCCTGGTAGCGTGACTGTCGCGCTAGCGCCCTGCCCCTTCCTTCCGCAGTGCAATCTGGGAGCTGTAGGCTGTGCTGGGGGGAGGAAGCGCGACCGGGCTGACTTGTACAGTGCACCGCATGCAGGTAAGTGCGCAAGGGCCCTGCGAGCATTGTGCGACCGCACAGTATTTTCAGCTTAGAGCTGAAAATAAGAAAATGCATGTGCGTCCCGCTTTAGGCTCCTGAGCGTCGCATGAATGGGAATGCGTTGTACGGACTGATGCTCCCATTTATGCAACGCTCAAGGGGCCCTCGTGCAAAAAAAAAACTGCGTGCGAAAAGGGCCCATGTGATGAAGCTGTGACAAATAGTGTTAAACTATTGTAACTTACACCCTTATATGCCCTTTTCACACTATATAATATTATATTTCAAATGCAACTGCTATGGTGACTTCCTGTGGAAATCTAGAATTTGCAGGTGGAGGTACTTTGTCTTTTCAACCAGAGAGCTCTCACTAGACTACCAAACTGTAAACCCCAGGATTCCATCACATGTAGAGTGAAAGGGCCTGGAGTGATCACTAAATTTTAACAAAATGTAACTACAGCAACTTGCTCTGGACTGAGGCTGAAGTCTTTTCCCCCCCCCTCCTTCTTTTTCTTTCCTTGTTATGGCAATACTACATATTTTCCAAGGAGTGAAAAACTGAGCTGGCCTTGTGTTGCTGCAGGGATAACAGGAACCAACTGACTAATGTTCATCTGGAGAAAGATCATGAGCCAACCAGGAACGAAGTCAAAAGGTGACTCAACAGCAACTAAAATGGTCTGTGTACTGTTCAGACTGCTGAATAGATACATGTGGTTAGTGGTGCATTATTGAGTCATGATGCCTGCTTGAGCGCAGTTTTTCCTTGAGAAATAACATGCTGATGATCATTTGTGGTTTATGCCAGGATTTCATGTTCTTGTTAGGTATTGTAATGCAGACAAGCACTTTTCAAAATGCATGCTTGTTTTACAGATACACTGTTTCCCTTCTTTGGAAAGCTGTGAAAGGATAGAATTCCTTGAAAAGAAACAGTCGGAATGAGACCTTATAAATGGCTAGGAGAATATTTGAAAGAAGGGGGGGTGGCTTTTTTTTAGTTTATTTAATTAACGTGGCTGATGAGCCTAAAAATCATGACACTTCAGCTGTAGGCTATTAAGGTGGATGGCCTACAATTTCCCTTAATCAAGTTGATCGGCGATACTCAACTGGAAAGGTACAAATACCATTTTTAGCCAGTGGCTTTATAAGGAAATATCCACCCATGTGGAGATTTTGGAAATGGTACTTTTTTATGACAGCTCCCAGAATCCACCTGCCAGCATGGGTAGTTGGGAGTTATAGTGCAAACAGTAACTTTTTCAAGCTCTGTTTATTGCACCTGAGACTTATGAAAGGTGTTCAGCTGCTCCTATAGTGATATAGACCAGGGATTGAAGAAAGGGCGTGTTGTGTATGATCTTTTGTATGTGAAATACATTTGGACCAACAGCATCAACATCAATTTCACCTGATGTAAAATACAATATTTTTTCAAAAATTATGTTGATCCTTTTCTCTTTACACCCCTTCCTAGGGCTGGCCTCAGGCATTCTGTTGCCTGAAGCAAAGGAGAAAATTGAGAGACCCATTATCTCCCATCTGCTAGCAAACTCTAGTTGAGCGTTACTCAAAATGGTGGACCTTGGACTAGTTCTGGTCCATGAAGCATCAGTTGTTGGTCTGCAGCAAGTTTCTAAGAAAGAAATAAACAGTTGTGGCCAATGGGCACAAATATGATGCTGGCCTCTGGCATAACAAGGAAAATAACCGGCCAATCTGCCATATTGGGTAGCTTAAGAAAGACTGCTTCAGCCTACTGGATCGTGGGATTTGTATTTGGCTAGGTACTTAACATTCCTAGGAGTGTAGTCAGGACAGTTGTTTAAACTGTGAGTAGCTCACCCAGACACCAAAGCTGCAAGTCAAGAGGTGAAAAAGGATAAGTATTGAGAAGAGGTTACTGTACCAATGTGTTATGCTACTGGCACACTTTGAGAATGGACCTCACCAACGCCAGTCTCTTTGGGCTGCTGATGCTATACCAGGACTGTAGTTGTAGAGGAATCCAAACTTCTGTGACAGACATAAGTTGTGCTATCACTGACTGGCAGTTAAGGACAGTAACCAGATTATAGGATGGTCCTGTATGTATCAAGAAAGAAATCAGTGTTTTTGCTTGTTACTAGCTTAGCTTTAACAGCCTAGTTACAACCCACTTAGAAGTCTGTTTAATAAAGGATCTACTATTGCTCACCAGCTGTAATCTTGCAGGAAAGGGAAGCTGTGACTTTGCTACAATGCATTTTCTTTATCATGAGTTCTTTCCACTGCTGGCTTTTCGGACTGGCTTTTCTCTCCCTCTGTTCTTCTTGGCTTTCCCAACTCAGCTACAGCACATTAACTCTTCTTGAAGTTTAAAGTGGAGGACAGCAAGTGCCAGACCATTTTTTTTTTCAAATGGTTTCCAAAAGCTGCGGAATTTCCTGCCTGGCTGCATCAGATCGGCCAACAACTTAGTAATTGTCTCAAAACAGTTGGTTGACTTTTCTTTCCTCCCATGTTTTTAAAGTTGGCCTGGCTGAATTGCTGTTGTTGTTTTTTTCCCTTCTCTTACAAGAAGAAAAAAAATCAGCATCTTGAAATCTTTATGTTTTCTCAGGGAACACCATGGTTTGTTATTTACGATCAACATGCCCTGCAAGAGACAGTTTTAAGTCTGTAGTGAGAGAGTGATTGTATTCCTTTTAATGATTTGAAAACAGGAGCAGGAAGTCAGAAACTCTGATGTAAAATTAGGAATCCACTTAAAATGAAGGGTACATGATTCCCAACTACAGAGCATTTCATCTTTTCCTTCCTTCCTTCCTTCCTTCCTTCCTTCCTTCCTTCCTTCCTTCCTTCCTTCCTTCCTGTCATTTTTCTTTCACCTATCTCTTTCTTCTGCCTTCAACCCCAACTTTAAGGAGGAAAAAAGTAGAAGAAGAAGAAGAAAAAAGAAGGAAGATCAATCCACATTTTGTAAATTCCTGGCTTTGTGTATATTTGCTCAAATCTAACACCCAGATTACAGGTGAAACATCAGAAGATCCCTTAAACTGACCAAGATATTTGTCCATACATCTGTTTTATCAAGCCTTTCCCATCATGGACACAGCCATAGGGATGCAGCTTCCATCTTCCCCAGACTCCATGGCCTCTATGGCATCTCTCACAGCCCTGAGAGTGCATGGAGTTGGACCTGCAACATTTGGCATTTAAAGCATGAGCTCTGGCACTAAGTTGTGGCTCAGCTTCATCAATAAAGTTGTCAGCATTCTTCTGCAATGGCCAATATGATGTTCATACCACCACCACCACCAATGTATTATTCATTCACAAGAAAATGTACAAGTTCAGTACCACTCAATAAGCTGTATATGCATGTGAGACAAATCTACACATGGAAATTTAGCATCTTCTGTGAGATATTGTGCATAGATGTAATCAGTTAGATTATAAAATAAATATGGGGTCTAAACATTGATTTTGGGAGGGGAAGTACTGAAGATACTCTTTACCTAGGATATCTTTTGGTCTATGGCAGCTCTGAGAGATTTTTTTAATTCTTTGCAACAATTTTGTAAAACTTGTAAAATGTGTACCATTTATAAATTTGAGTGTATAGATATGTCTGTGTAGGGATGTTTGTGTGCATACATAGTTTGGAAACATGTTCAGAACTCTTGAGATACATCTTTTTTGTGAGTGTTTTGTCTTGAGAAGTATTTGTGGCAAGATCCTATTTAACAACAGAAATAATAAATTAGCTGAGGAATTCTGTAGGAAATTTTTGCTGCTAACAGGAATCATCCCTGCTTTACCTCCCCCTCCTCTGAAAACATTTCAGTTTTATTCCTGATTGTGAACTAAACCTGCCCAAGCTCATTAAATGGCAATGTGCCGGTTACTTAGTCCTGGTGAAATTTATCAGAGGCATTTTTTTCATCCAGCCAGAGCTACAGGAAAACATATGTTACCATGCCAAGGAAAACAATAACGCGGAAATGTTATGCTCCAATTTGACCAAATGACCCATTCCCTTTTTAGATTACTTCTTAATCCTAGCACAAGGGTCATCCTGTAAGAATACTTCTGTGACAAGTAAGTGTTCACCCCTCATGTGGGAGGAGGGGTGGACAGGGGGTGGGTGGAGGGAAGTGACTTATTATAAAACTCACTGTACTCATTGCAGTTAATGAGATGTGGAAAGCTTTGTAATTTGATTTGCTGGACCATATGCTGTAAAAGGATACTGCTGATTTCATTCCTCCGCATTTAATTTAAGCAGTATGCAACAGCTTCTTCATATGGCTACTTGTATAATAAAAATTAACTTGGAGTATTTAAAAAAAATGAAAAAGCAAGCAAGCACACACCATTGTTGGCTTTATTACTTAGTGTGGTTGGATTGCAAGGGTTTTTTTTTCTTTCCCTTGTCGAAAACATCTGCAAGTAATGTGTGGGTCTAATTTTAAATCCTGGCAAATATTTTCCACTTAACATTAGGTTTTTTTTTTTAAAAAAAAAACGGACAAGGCTAGAGTGGCAGTTTTTTGGGAGCCTGTCTGTAATGGATATGCCTTCGCAAGGACAAAAACATTTCTTAATTGGAGCTAACTGTAATCCAAAACTTTAGCGTTCTCCTGACCTCCCTCCCACACTTAATTTAGACACTGCAACACAAACAGCCATGCAATGAAATTAGACTTCTGTCTTTTTAAATACCAGTTGCAATGGAATACATTGTTTCTCTCCAAATAATAGTCTCCCAGTTTTTTTGGCTTTTCTTTCTGCCATCTGCTTAGAACAAACACAGACTCTCAAATCCAGCTATAGAAATGGTTGGACAGAGTTGTGCTATGGTTTCATAGGGCTCTGTGGGGCCACTCCCTAAAACCCAAACACATTAGGCTCTCCTTAAGTTGGAGGGTTTGACCTAAACTCTATTTGTTGTGTTCATGCAGCCACAAAAAGCTATGCAACTGAATCCCAGGGTGATACACAAAATCCAATAGCATCCTCCACATCTCTAAGTGGAAGAGCTGGTTCATAAAATAAAGGGCAGCTATTGTTTTATATTTTAGTGGTATTGTATCATTCCAAAGGACCTGAAGGATGTCAAGATCTATTTTGAGAGATACTACTACTACCCCAGAGTTCACATGGCTAGGTGTCCGTATATAGGCAACAGCCTGTCTCAGAAGAATCTCTTCATAGGTCCAAAGCCACCTCACCAAAGGTCCCTCTTAAAAAGCTACTACTTTTCTGGATCATAACTATCAGCACTTACTACAGTTTGACCAGTTATACTTCCATGTTCTAGTAGCTATAGTCCAGAAAAGTAACTTTTCCAGGCACTGGTCTGTATGCCTTGCAGTTCCTGCTTCAAGTATTTGGTGGTTTGTTTTTCTTTTTAGGGCCTTTTCACATTACACAACTATAGCACAGTGATATCACTTTAACTGATATGACTGCATCCCATGAAATCCCAAAGTTTGTAGTTTGGTGAGTCATTCTTGCTCCCTGGCTGAGAATTCTAAATGTCCCTCCCTAAATGGCAAATCCTAGGATTACATTGGATGCATTCATAGTAGTTAAAGTGAAATCATAGTGCTATAATTGTGTTATGTGAAATCACCCTTAAGCTCACTTAGTATCACAGTCTGAACTCTGTGTGTGTGTGATATTCCATAATATCGAATAACCACACTTTGCTGGGGAAGACTCAGATTTATATATTTATATCTGTCACTATCACATAGTTGGCTGGTAGCATGATATTAACCTAGATCTTTTAGATTTCTTTTTTGTTTGTTTCTTCAAAATTGAAATGGTTAAAAAACCCCCAAAAAACCAAAACAAAACAGGATTTCTATCATGCCCTCATTCAGTTGCACCCACTGTCCTGCATATTTAGCTTGGTGAAATGTTCCGTACAGCTTGGGAATGTGTATATAGTTTTGTGAATGCAAGCCATGATAAAGGCATTCTTAAACAGTTTCCATCAATATGTGCCGTATGTCCAAGATTTTCCTGTCAGAAAAATATTCCTAATAAGAGCATGTTTACCTTGGTAGCCCAATGGGCTGAATACATATGGAATATACTTCAGGAGTCAAAACTGGGCAGAGTTTAGGTTGGTGGGATCAATTTTGCTTTTCACTGTAACTCCAAAGTCCTACAACCAGATAGCTAGGTAGTTAAGTGCTAGGGATTTAAAAGTGTGCATCTCAGGCCCATTGCAGACCAATCTGCATGAAATGTACATATGCTAATGTAAGGATATCAAGATGTTACACGTGAAATAGATCTGAGGCTTGTATCCCATGGGCCAAAGCATAGCAATGCCCGTGCTATTAGTGTTGCCCTGGACCCAGCAGTGCCCAATTGCTAAACAGTAGCCCTTGGAGGTAGAGAAAACCAAGGGACATTGAGTCTCTGAGTACATAGAACCTTATTAGCAGTACTACGGGCCCTTTCAGCAACTTGCCTGCATCCGGCGCGGTTGTGCAGGGATCACATGAGCAGCCTCTTCCATGAGACTCTCACATCCCTACTGCTCCTGCTCTGTAGGAGCTGCCAGTTGGCCAGCAGGCAGCATGAGGGCTCTGTCTCTTCCTTCTGCAGCACAGCCGGGTATTTTCCCAGGCTGCACTGGGGAAGGAAGCGCAAGGGCCGCAGCTCCAGAGGCTCTGCACACAAGGTAAGTGTGTGGGGGCCCCAGAGCGATGCACGATTGTGCACCATTTTTGGCTAAAAGCTGAAAATGATATAGTGTGCAATTGGTGCCTGCTGGCCCCAGCAGCATCACGTGATTGCGAGGATGTCATCTAAAACGCTCCTCGCAATCATGCAATGCTCTGGAGGCCCTTTTGCATGACAAATGCCATGCGAAAAGGGCCTAAGATTGGAGCTTATGTGCAAATCCTTTCAGCCATAACTCCACTCGTCTCCTTTCACCTCTGCTCTTCCACATCTTCTTCAACTGCCTGATTTATCAGGGACAGTCTTGATTAATCCTCTTCTTTTCCAGTTTCTCAGCTACTTTCAAAAGGCCCCAGTTTCTGTCTCTTCCACTTTCATCCTTTGTTACCAAATTACTTCAACTGCTGTAAACTAAGTTCAAAGGGCAAAAAGTAGTTTGCGCTCTATTAACTCAGCAGGTCAGAGAGGAGAGGAAGGGTGAAATCATGCTCTTTCCAGTAGACTCAGGCAAAAGCAAACTGCTGCAACATCTCCTAGCCAGTGTGTTCTTTCTCATTAATCACTTCTGCATTTTGACCACACTGTAATGTTGCTTGGCTATGTGTGTCTCAGTTTTGATCTGTGAAATGTTGGAGACTATGCTCCCAGCATTCTTGATTTCTGCAGACTCATTGGAAAGTTTCTTTTAAGAATGAATAATAATATATATAAGGATTTTAAGAGTGAATATAGTAGAATGCTGAAGCCAGAAGGCACTCTGGAATCTACAGCATCAACCCACTAATTCTCAGGTATGGATGGCTTCAGCATACTATTCTGTTCTACTTTTTAGTTTTATTTCTAGGCTCTTCAAGTTTAGGGAACAGAGATTTTATCCTTCTGCTCTGTTACTTTCTGGAGCTGTCCAATAGTTCCTGATATACCTTCTATCCACAACTGTTTTAAGTGTATTTTTATGAAAATCCAGTCTATATATATTGTGTATCTTACTGTTAGTGCCAGTTTGTTCTGCAGAGAACTGTGCTTATGGTCTTAATAGGCAGTGGGGAAAAGTTTCTTTGGAAACTACAGTGCCTCAAATTCCCCCACTGGCCATATTGGCTGGGGGAGTTCTGGGAGTTACAGTCCAAGCTCTGACAAACAGAAGTACAATCTTTACATTGGCAGAAATGATATTGGTTCAGGATTCTCCCATACGATACCATCCTGGCTCTAAATAACAATATTTTTAAGGACAGATTGATTAGAACAGAAGCAGGGTCATGGACATGAGACGTGCTTCACTTTTATTGAAACACATCCAGTTTTAAAGAAGTATAGCATGGAATTAAATTGCTCCTTGACTGAGTATTTAGAATAAATAGCTGAAAATTACAGGGTATGTTCATCTAATAGCATGGATAAACATATTGAAATCCCCTCCCCAGTCTAGTTCATGGGAAAACTGCCAAGTTAGTGATAAGCCTAGTTATGTTATTTAAGTTTGCCAAGGACAGCTGTTTCATGATTACTAATGTGGACAAGTTTTCAACTATGTGACCTCTATTGATGAAGCCTCCTGCTAGTCAGAAGTGTTCCTTATCCTTTGTACCATGCAACTTGTAACCATCAAACACAGGGGTAATAGCAGCTCTTTGAGAAACTCTAGAATGATGGAAAAACTTCACAGGAGAGGTGGCATTTTCAACTACTGAGATCCCTCTGCAAATGATGTATGCCAAGTTCCACTTAGTAACTCTTCCTCTTGAATCTGTTGCAGGCTCTTTCATCAGTTTCAGAAAATGAAGGATGTGAATTTGATGCCCACAGAAAGGAGTCAGAGGTAACTCTGTCACAGCACTGAAACACCCTATAGCAGATCAGCTTCTACATCATGTTGCATTTTGCTTTCTTGTATACATCTTCTTCCATCTGAGTATCAGCAGAACTTTGATTGTGTTAGTTGGCTTTTGTATAGAAGATAATTGTAATGACAAGCCACTTATGAATGTGTAAATCAGAGCTTTCCAAACTGTGTGTTGCAACACATTAGTGTGTTGGCTGCAGCATGTAGGTGGATCCTGGGCTGAGAAGAACCCCAGTGAGGACAGCAGTTAGTTAGTTTAAGCTCTTGTTTGCTAGTAAGTATGGATACATACATAAATTATAATAACAAAATGTACAGGGGCACAACATATCTCATGAAAACTTTTCACTTATATTTTTTAAAATATATGATTTATGCTTTATAATTTATTTATTTATTTATAAGACATAAAACTGTGTCCTGAAATGATGCATGTTTAAAAAGTGTGTCACCAACATGAAAAATTTGGAAAGCTCTGGTGTAGATGCTTGCCAGAGATGCACTGAAACCATCATAGGAGCTGTTTTCTGACTTTTCTGATAGTGTATGTATGTGGCACCTTTTGTAGCACCTTAAAGAGTAATGAATGTTATTTGGCATCAGCTTTTGTGGACATATACCCTGGTAGTCTTTCATCAAATACTACTGACCCTACTGAGCTCCCAAAATTAGACAAGATAAAATGTGTGAACTGCAGATGGGCACTGATGATGGCCAGTGTAGCTTTTCTGGGGTGGGAGGGGGTGTGTGGTCTAGGAAATATGCTTGAATCACAATCATGGGGAAAAGAACATTAAAGATGATTGTCTTAGTTTGTGTTTATATGGAATATGCATGAGAAGAACGGAAACAGCAATTGCAAAATTATAATGGGAAATGTGGAGGATGGGTGGGTTTTATAATACTGCCTGCAGGCACCCTTTTAATATCTTCTGTGCCCTTTTAATAGGTGTTCAGCCTCTGCAATTCTTATCTTTGTCAACAATTAATATGATTATTATCCTAGCAGTGCAGTTTAGGGGTGTGTTATATTCAGAAGTAGGTCCCACTCAGTTCAGTGGGACTTACTTCCAAGGAAGTGCATATCAGATTGCAGCTTAAATATCCAACAAGGTGCTATAAAGGGGGAAAAAGCCTTTGTGTCCAATGGACAATGAAATCATCTTCTCTCCTAAAAGCTAGTCACTTTCCCAGCAATTATTTATAAACTTGGACTGGCAGGGTATAACCCAAGTACCAGAAAGGGATCTCCAGCTTTCCCCTCCTTAAATAGCATTGAGGTACTATAACAGGATGTGTATCCCACAGATTTCCATTTGCAGATTTGCCTCCTTTTACCCCAAAGCTTTGTGTCACACATATGGGCAGTGCCTCTTGTAATCCATCAATGTTTTGCAATGGTATGGCATTATTTTACAATGCAGTAGAGACAGGCTTTGCCTACAGGTTGCTTCCCCCAACCTGATTCCCTGCAGATATTTTTAGATTTCATCTACTATGGGCCGTGTGACTTTTGGCTGCATTCTCTTGGATTTATGGCAGTTGCAGATCTGGATGGCACTAGTACAGCCTAAAGCTGTATGTTATTCTTTGCATCTAGCATTACTTTTTTGCTTGTGGCTTGCTTTGATTTTGTTGTAATCGCAAATTGTTTTTATTGTCAGGTATATTGAGTATCCTGAAACCTGTTTTCTCTGAGTGTGACCATATTTCCAAAAACAGATAGGTGAAAAACAGCTGGGGACAAAATGTGGGGTTGGAATGTGCAGGGAAGTGGTATTATTGCAGTTGTTGTGGTTGTTAATAATATAATCTTCCCTTTTTTGCACTTGGGGACTCAAGACAACTTACAAAGGTTAAAACAAACATAGGTGAAAATTCACAGCGTACAAAAGTTAAAAAGCAATGAAACCATCATAAAATTAAAATTTGATAAAACAAACATTATACCAGGTAGTGTGTAGGAGGCAATGTGGCACTCTCTTCTTGCCATTAAGTGCTTGGCCACCCCTATGCCTTGCCTAATGGTTATTTGAACCTTCCAGAGACCTAAGATCTACAAGGAAGGCTTTCTCTAAGACCCGCTACCATCCCAGGCTCATCTGGTGAAGACATGGGAAACAGCCTTCTCAGTGGCTGCTCCTGCGTTGTGGAATTTTTCTTCTAGGCTGGCCCCCTCCTTGCTTTCCACTGGCAGACAAAAACATTTCTTTTCAAGCAGGCTTTTAATATGCGAGCAGAGGAGCTTTTATTTGTTTATTAACCTTTTTTTAAAATGTGAATTGCTATAATTGCATATTTTTTTAAACGTTTTAAAGATTTTTTTTAACATTTTAATGTTTTTTTAAAAACTTTTTTGAAAGCTCCCTTGGGTTCCACTTTGGGAATAAAGGTGTTATATAAATACAATCTAATACATAAAAGTTAAAGTTTTTCTATTTGTCTGTGTCAAGTGAAGACCTCATAGGATTTGCTGTGTCAGGAGAAGACTTCATATGATTGGCTATCTAAGAAGATTTTATAGAATCCTGGGGATTGCAGTTTAGGGAGGGGCCTTTAGAATTCTCAGCCAGAGAATAGGCTGATTTCTATGGAGATGAGGTCTGGCAGCAAAGAGGAGGGCAGTGTATTCCTCAGGAACCCAACTTCTGTATGTTAATAACTCAATACAGATTGGATTGAGAAAGATGGGGAAAAGTTACAGGTACTGGATAAGACAGCTTGGGGAAATTAGAGATATAGGATCTCAAATCTTTCTAACAAGTATTACCTACAGGAAAATAAAATCCCGGGCAATGCCGGGTATATATGCTAGTAAGTAAGTAAGTAAGTAAGTAAGTAAGTAAGTAAATAAATAAAATTGGTTACAGTTTACTCTGAAGATATAGCTCTATCTTCACCATGTCTAATTGCATTCAAAGAATTCAGGGACCATGAGGATGTTTCAGAGATTATGTTTGTAGTTCTCTTGTGTAAATCCTTTCCTACCAATCTTATTTCTCATTTCCAGTTCCAGTTATTTGAGGAAAAAATGTTCTGTGGATCTTGGTTGGGCAGGGCGAGCTGCCAAAATTTAGTGACATATAACTAGAATTTGTTGTTGTTGCTGTTGTTGCTGCTGCTGCTGTTGTCGTTGTGTGCCTTCAAGTCTTTTCCACTTTATGAGGACCCTAAGGTGAACCTATCATGGGGTTTTCTGGGGCTGAGAGTGTGATGTGCCCAAGGTGGGTTTCTATGGCTGAATTAATCCCTGCTCTCCAGGGTTGTAATCCAACACTCAAAGCACCACACAATGCTGGGTCTCAATACCATATTAAAAACAAGAATGCCTTTTGACCACCTTAAGGTAGCAGGATCAGGGACAGAGTGGCCTCAGTGATTTTTCTCCCATCCCAAATATCTTGACTTATGCTGTGGGTCAAGCCTCTTTGGGAGAGGTTTCTTTCAGGTTGTTTGACTTCCTCGTTGCAGACAAAATGAAACAGCTTTTGCAAGGAAGCTGAGCAGCGTAGCCCATAAAAACTGAAACCAACTTGGCTGGTTGGAGTGCAGGCTGCCTTCATCTGTTGTGGTACAGACAGAATTCTATTTAAGGCGCTTCGTTCTGGAGTCAGGCAACCAATCTGGAGGAGAGTGTTAGAAACAGTCAGTAAAGTAATTAAATGGCAGTTTGGAAATTTAATAGGAACGTGTTAAAAGAACTCTTCAAAGACCTGAGTTTATTGGTTTCACCTTAATTTTTTTAAGTTATTGGTTTTATTTTATTTTTTTAAATGTTAGAAATGTTTGTTCTGGCTCTTAATGTATATTTCTGTCTTGGTTTTAATATCAACAAAAAATGTAGTTTGAAACTGACTTAATGGCTTTGAGTGTACTTTGCTGGGAATTACAAACAATAGGAAGGATGCCAAAATATGTGGGGGAAGCACCAACAAAGCCCACTCTTTGTGCTCCTTCAGGCTCTCTTTAGAAGCTTTCCTTAACTCCAAGAATCACTTCACACATAGCAAAATTTCTGCACAGAAAGAAATAACTTATGGACAGCAATATCTATGGCTCCCATTTGTGACAATTTTACACACTTGGTGCAATTCATTATGTAATGCAAATCATGCTGTACCATTATGTTCATCTGCACTTTCTCAGTGTGGATACACACAGTGAAGTCTATGCATTTAAGTTTTTCTCAGTCTGCTTGGATTATTGTCCAAAAATTAAAGAAATCTTAGTTGATCCATTGTATGATGATGGTGATGACATACCCACCAACTGTCCCAATTTGGGAGAGACAGTCTCAATTAAACCTCCTCATCCCACTTTTTCAGCTGGGTTTAAAATGCACTGGTTTCTCTCTCCTCCTTCCACTTTCCTCCTTCTTTCTCATCTGACTTTAGCTGCTGCAAACTGAGTTCAAAGTGCAAAAGTAAGGGCATTCTGGCTAAAACATGTCACCCTATTAATCACCATTTGCATCACTCCGAAAGAAAGTGGATGAACATCACAGGCAGAACCAGTATGCCATTCTTTGATCAAGAGTATATGATCCCTGTGCTTCCCTGCTAAAACCTGCAGTTATTTCAGCAATGGAAGAGGACAGAGAGAAATCTTGGCCTTTGCAGTAAAGCCAGACATAAGGAAACTGTTGTAGTCTCGCTTAGATTGTATGCTCTTCTTCATTAGTAACTTTTGCCATCTTCACCACTCTCTGATCTTACTTGGCCACATAAGTCCTGCTTTTCATCTGCGAAATGTTGGCAGGTATGGATGATGCATTGTTGCTGCTTGGAATCCTCTCTAGTGTAACTGAGGGTAATATGTGCAGATTTTTACAATATTGCATAAGAAGAAATACAGTACCTTCTTATGGAAGATGTTTGGTCAGCAATGCAACACCTGCTAGATAACACAGGGGTACAACTCAACCCTCTGACCCAAACAACTATTGATTGAACCTGGGATATGCCAGGGAAGCTCCTTTCTGTTTTGACTGGGCTGCCTGCCTCTGTCAGACTCTCCAGCACTTAGAATTCCATATATGTATATAGGTGGACCTTTCTGATCTGTTAGCTTCTTATTGGATATGTTATGAAATTTCTCTTTTAAGCAAAGATGATGTCAAATTCTACATCAGGGCTCCATTGTGTAAATTTCCATATGTGGAGTCATACATTGATCGTGATAGGCAACTCATCTGTTCAGTGTCAGTGCTACAAATGTGAACACAAATGTATAATTGGATGTATGTGTGCATCCATTGCATGCACATGGCAGTGATTAGTGTCCAACCATTTCCACAAATTGGAACTGAATGTGGGCATTGAACATTGGATATGTTTAGCATGGCACAGTGTGAATGAGATTGTTTGGATTTGGAGGGTATCTAGTTGTCACTGAGAGAGTCAGTGTGGTGTAGTGGTTTGAGCATTGAACCAGGGCTCTGGAGACCAGAATTTGATTCCTGGTTTGACCGTGGAAACCCTCTAGGTGACCTTGGGTATGTCATATACTCTTTGTCCCAAAAAATCCCATGATAGGTTTGCCTTTAGGTTGCCATAAGTTGGAAATGACTTGAGGGCACACAACAACAAAAACAACAACAACACAACAATAACAACAATGAGACTAATGTCTTCCTGATACTTCCATCGTAAGTGTGAGTGATATGTTCTTTCTTTTAATATGGAATTATATACTATTTTGAACTCATTCTGCAGCAACTGAAGTAAGCTGAGGAGAAAGGGAGAAAGAAGTAGGAGAAGAAAGACACTGGGACATTTTAAAATTAAAATTAAATTGGGATGACCCTACCGAATTGGGACAGATGGAGGGCATCAGAGTGTTTTTATTTAATTTTACTGCACTTATGTTTTACTTTCTTCTGAGAGTTAAAGGTCTCCTTACTTTTATCTTCACAGCAACACTGGGAGGCAGTGACTGGCCTAGTGCCATCGGGTGAGAGTCAGTCCAGCTCTGCTTTTATGTGTGGGGAATGTTCTGGTCTGTCTAGCTGCTGGGTTTGAGACAATAAACGTGTGTGTATTTGTGAGAGAGTGTTTATGCTTTCTGAGTATGTGTGCTGTAGCAAGTAGTGTGACATCTTTACCACAGATGAGGCACAAGAGTCTTTTCGTTCCAGAAGAACACAAAAGAGAATTTCCACAAATATTATATGGTGGGTTTTTTTTGTTTGTTTTTTGTTTTGTTAAGTTTTCCATTGCTCAAGTACACAAAATAGCTTTCTTTGACTTTGTGCATGCTGTCATGTACATGAATGTTGTCTTGATGTGTTGAGTGTTGTGGGCAAACAGTTTAGGCCTGCTACTGATCTGTGACCTTCGACTGGACCTATTCCCCCTGAGGATGTGAGGAGTCTTTGGTTCTTCAGCTATTTCACCTGCAACTCACATCAGTTTCACCCATTAGAGATAATGAAAAGGCACTGAGTTGCTGGCCAAAACATGTGGAGGGCTTAAGTTCCCTCACACATTGTCTTATTTAATAGCTTTAACAATGCAGTTGTGTACATGCCTACAAGGCTGTGATCCCTATACAGTAAAGTGAGATTTACTCCCAGGTAAAAACTAATCCCCATTAAATGCAATAGGGTTAACTTTTGTACAGACAAGATATGTATTGGATGTTGCTATCTATTGTCACAGATACTTCTAATCAAGCTGAATGGTTTTCTTTCTCTCTCATTGTTCCTTCCATTTCCAATACAGTATTTTAATCTCAGGATGGTTTCTCACACTGAGAAACTTTGTTGGGGAAAACTCCAGTGTATGCAGCCATTATTAGGAATAACATTTAAGCTTTTAATCTGAATATGTCCCTGTTTTCTACTGCCAACAATTTTTGAGATTACTTCTGGAAAAAAGATTATTACTAATGGCAAACTTGGCTCCCTCTAACTCTCCTTTTTCTTTCTTTCTGTTTTCTAAAGACAGAGCAATTTGGCCAGAAGTTGGTTTTCGTGCATAGTATATTACTTGTTTTTTTTTTGTTTTTTTTTTAATCCAAGCATAGCATAGGAATAGCACACCAAATTAAGTGAAAAGAAAATGGGCACCTTGTTTTCTGGAATACCAGACCTAGATATATTTGGCCTTTTTAAAAACATATTGTGAAGAAATATGATTTTTTCATACCAAAAAGGACAGAGGCCAAAAGTTTAATCTTTGGTAGACAACTTATTTTATTGGGTTCTTAATTTCTCCCTGCATTAACATGACCCTGTACTGTAGCCTTTCATGCCTGATGCTTAATTACTTATCATTAGCAACATGCATGGGGGGCCCATCTGCATATTTATAAATGTGATCATTAGTACACAGAAAGACAAAGGTTTTCTTTAGGACCCTCATTAGTTATTTGGCTTTCATGGAAATGATCATTAGGAAAAAGACAGCCCACCTGGTTAAATAATTACAGCTCAGTTTTGGAAACCTCTCTTGCATTTTTACTGACTTTTTCAGCACTGAGTTTCCTGAGCATCAAACTAGGGAAGGCATGTTCCGAGCTATGAGTACTTCCTTTTTCCTCCTCTTTTTAATGTTTAAGATCTAATTGTTAGGCAAATATCTGATGATTTATGGATCTATAATTTTGTGTTTTTCCCCCCTAAAAATATCCTCCAATACCTAGCAATTATGAATTATTCATTAAAATTCTGCCAGCAACAAAGTATTTTATGGCAGTTACCGGTGTGCAGAATGTGAAACGAAATTTTTTCTTTAAAAAAAAAATCAGGTTTCAGTTATGTACTTCTGTTCTCATAATAAAGATCATCACTAAATATTATGGAACAGATACTAGTATGCTATGAGTGAATTATAGGGCCTAATGCAACATTAATTCTAGTTAGAATTGTTGTTGTTGTGTGCCTACAAGTCATCTCTGGCCAAGAGGGGAATCGAACCGTAGTCTCCAGAACAGTAGTCTAGTGCTCAAACCACTGTACCATGCTGACTCTCCCATAGATCTAATGAAATCAGCAGGACCTGTGTGTGTGGTGACTACCAAGTCCCATTCATATCAATGGGTCTATTTTAGCTGGACTAACATTGGATTTAGCCCATGTATAGTCATATAGACTCCTTTGGTACATTCACTGTATTGCATAGAGCAGCCTTTTCATGTGATTCTGCCCATTTCTCATGATTTTAGCACCATTATTCTACTTTAATTGCCATGGTCCCACTCTATGGAATCCTAAGGATTGGTATTTTAAGGAGGAGCATTCAGAATTCTCTGCCAGAGGGATCCAATGCCTTTGAGCAAATTACATATGCCAGGATTCAATAGGACAGAACCATGGCAATTAAAGTGGAATCATAGGGCATTGTTTAGCATGGATGGGTCTCTGGTTTTGTGGTGTGTATTTTCCCCCTTAGCTGCTTTGAACACCATTTTGTTATAGAAAAAAAGTGAGCCAGAAAATAAATAAGCAAATAAGTAAAAGGGTAGAATGTTGGACTAGAGATGAGAGGAGACCAAAACTGAATTTTAAACTGAGCTAAGAAGTTCGCTGGATAACATTGAGCCAGTAACTAAATTTTGTTCATCTACCTTGCAGCATAGTTATTAGCATACAATGAGAACTAGAGATATCATATATGCCTCCTTGAATTTCCTGGAGGAAAGGTGGAGTGCAAATGGATAATGGAAGGGAATTTATCTCTTCTTATTTAAAATTTTAGTACTTTTCAGTATTCAGTATTTTAATTATAATGGCAGTGGCAGAATTCTACATGTACAAAGGAGCACTGACAGAAGTACATGTGTAATAATGACTTGGTTTTTTATTTATGCTATAAATTAGCCTCCCCTAGTCCAGTGGTCTCCCTTTTTACCAGAGTTTGAAACGACAGGCTTGTTAGCTGAGATGATGGGAGTTGTAGTCCTACATATCTGGCAGGTCTGCTGTGTGTGTTGAATGTGCCTCATGAGCAGGGATAATAATCTAAAAGGCAGCACTGCTTTGTGCTGCGAAGTACAAATCCTGGAAATAAATGTGCAGCAAAATAAGGTTTGTCATTCATATGCCGACTGCATTTTGCCATTAGAGCTTTATTGGAGCAGAAGACATCCTGATAGGATAATTTCTTCCCTAGTGAAAAACCACAACTGTGAGGAAAAAAAACAAAACCCTTGTCAGAGGCCCACATCTCATCTGTAAACAATTAAGCAGCTAGCGCTCCTTCAGCATGGCTTGGAAAAGCTCTGACAAATCTGCAATCAGTTATATCTCCAATTACCATAAAAATATATTATCCATCTATTCATTTATTAATGATTCATCAGTTAACCACACATAATGAGCAAATAATTAGTAATGCTGTATGGTTGCCAAAAATGGAGGAAGTGCTGGGCATTTAAAAGATGAAAAGGTTGGGTTTTCTGCAGAAGCTTGGTGATGATAAAGTTAACATCAGAGATAATTAGGAAAGGGGCCACCCAATCTTAAAGGCTGAGGGCCCACAAAATGTGCTTAATTGAACTGAAAATTAATATTCTTCAAAAGCTTGCATCTTCCAGTATATCAGTGACCAGATTTGCTTGAAGATTTCCCTTCAGTGAGGGACACATAAAATAATAATAATAATAATAATAATAATAATAATAATAATAATAATAATAAGGATGATGATGATGATGATGATGATGATGATGATGATGATGGTACTACTAATAGTAGTAGCAGTATGCCAAGCAGCAAGACTGTGTTCTTTGCCTGCCTGTTCAGGGCCTTTCGAAAAACAATAAATTGCATTCATGTCAGCCAAAGCCCATCCCTTTGCTAATTATCGTTTGGTGCTGAAATGACTTCTGTGAAATTGGGAGCAAGAAGAAATATACAGCCATACAAGGGATGCTTTTCAGGCTGCAGCCGTAAATGTGAAAGAGGCCTCAGGCACACAGATGTTAAAACAGTGAATTCCCCTACAGATTACGCTAATGGAAACCCTGTCAAAGTAAGTCAAATCCGGGGTCTGTGGTCAAAATCTAATTAATGTTTCTGCACTTAAAAAAGAATCGGGAATGCCTGGAGGTGATGAAGACTGTATAAGAAACTCGCTTGTTTGTAAAATTGTTAGCGTGAATAGTAACTAACACCGAGCAATTGCTTTACAACGTAACACCTGTTAGCTGAACAGCTCTGTGTACTGGATTTAATATAGCATGTTATTGGTGGAACAGGCTAAATCAGCCCAGGCAGCAGTGACCTTTGACCTGTGGAGAAATAGCTGGAGTCCATTTTGGAGAGTCTGGGAAAAAATGGCTATTATTCTTTTCCCAAGTTCCAAGCGGAAGAGCGTCTGACAAGCCTTAAATACCCTCTGATTATCTGGCACTGATTGAGCCCTGTTGACAGTCTTCATTTAGGAATTGCTTAAGAGGTCAGGATTGTACCTCAAAGGGGCCAAAGATGTGGATAATATTAGAAAAACATGATTGTCCTTGAAAGGTCAGTTTGAGAACAGTGCTGGCACCGTTCTCTAGAGCTTTCACACCTACATCATGCATATCCCGAGTAATAACCGATTAGATGGAATTCTAATGCAACAAAATTTCCATTTTTTACGAGCATCCCAAATTCCTCTTGCATTTTTACAAATAACATTGGGAACAGGAAAGGCCTTGCATTTCAGAATAATCAAACCCTTGGCCAATTTATAGTGTTCAGATAAGGTTGTTAATGAAGAAAAATAATTTTGAAAGGGTGAGTGGCTTGAGAATTTTTATTTTTGAATTATTTAAATTTACCATAAGATACCTCTTTTTGTATTTCACATAGAAAATGTGCAGTTCTGTGAGAGGTATCCTACCTAAAGCCTTGGAATGATTAACTATCACACATAATGAAAATCTATGAAAAAAAAATTCACAAAAAGAAAATCTAAAAGAGCATTAAAGAGCAACTTGACAATATTTACGCCTCTGCAAGATCCTATCAGAAAAAATGCATAAAGTAATTTAGGATCTTGGGGGAGTTAATTTTGGTTCTTCTTTTCTTTTGGCTGGGTAGGAGGCACAAGGCTGTCAGAAACACTGTCTAAGTGTGATCCTTTTCTAGCTCTTTAGAGAGGAGAAATAATCCTCTATCTTTAGTAGTTTGTTGCTATAATACAAAACAAAGGTAAAGAGAACTGACAGAAAACTCATGTTGTTTGTTTTAAATAAGAAGCAATATCTATGAGGTTTTTAGATGTGATGATCCAGAAGAACTTGAATTTATCACAAACTTTTAAATGCTGGCTAATTTCATAATGTTTGTGGTTCAGATTTAATGCTAGTATGTGTGTGTGTGGGGGGGGGGGAACCAAGTCACTGAGCACCAAAAACTATAAGCCACTGCACAGTCATTGTGGGGCATGTAGACTGACCAGGTGTTGCTATAACTGTTTCGCTAAGAATTACTCCATGAGCTCTTGAGCATTATTGACTGCAAGAAGACTCTTCCACACCACATATTGATACCATGGAAGGGAAGTGAGACATATCTTTCTTTCCCTCCTTTTCCAATGGTGTGTTGATTCTAAGTGCTTTGGCTGTGAAACTTTTGCTGATTGAGATGCAGTCTCTCCAGGGATGGTTCTCTGCTTCATGCTCTTCCTCACATTAACTGGGCATGGATGCTGCAATCCAGGATGAACCACACAGCCTACCTTTCCCTGAAGCAGAGCAATGTGTTTTAATAATGAAGATGAGTCATGCTTGGCTTTCAGGTTGCTTCCTGGGGCAGCACAGGTATGCACAGTTCCACACTTACGTTTAAGCCTTGGGGCTCTTGATGTTGAGGAAAACCAATGAATAAAAGTGCTGATGTAGTTTATCAAGAAATCATATCTTCGTGCCAATGCCAGGGCTCTCTTACTCAAATGTGAAGATAATCAGAGATGAACATTGCATCATCTGTGATAAGCAAATGCTTCAAGATCAAAAACACCCTATACAGTGATGCCCTTGGTGACATCATCCACTTAGAGATGTTGTCATATTTCAGAGCACTGTGCAATCTGTACACCAGTTTATGATGGTTTTGTGCCTCTGGTAACTTGCAGATATGCCTTGTAATTGATACCATATCTTTCATGGGTGGATAATTTTGGAACAGATGCTCATGAGATTAAAAACATGCCCTGAGACTAGATTGCTGGCACATTCTTGCTTCATGCATTAACTAGGGGTCAAAGAGTCACTCAGATGCTGTAGCTATTGCCAGGCTGAATATGGGACAGAGCTCCTGAATCTCTAACTGTTAATGGATCCTGGAGAAGGAACATACAGCATAACATTCTGCCAGGTCCACCCATGCAATGTGTCCTTCCTCACATCCTTCCATGCTGTTCATACAGGCTCAGGAACATATCTGGATGCTTCTGCATGATATGTCCCCCACTCCACACTAGCCAGTGTATGGTCATGGGAGTGTGGAAACTAAAAAAATGGGTTAGGATTGAGGGAGGAGACATCACATAGTTCTGGAGAGCAGAACTTAACAGAGCATTGTCCTACTTCCAGGATCTGTTACCTAGTAAAAGTACAGGAGCTCTGTCTTATATTCAGCCTGGCAGCCATAGCTTTGTTCCCTGGCTCCCAGGAATAATTTTGTGGCATGTGGAAAGAGGGAGCTGCTTTTCAGCCAGAGAATGAGCTGCTGCCCCAATGCTCCTTTACTCTTCCCTTTCCATTCCTTTTCCCCTTTGGGCCTTGTCTGACTGTGAGCCTACAGATAGGAATTATCTTGTCTTTCAAGATCTGTATGGCAGAACTCAGGAAACTTATCTTTTTGGACATCTAGAGTTGCCCAGCCAGTGCAGCCAAGCTGAGAGAGTTGCCATGGCAGGTGGAGATAGGAAGGGGCACTTTAAAACTGTGTCTCCCTGTCACAGGCTCAACATTTACTGTCTTTCTAAAGCTGCTCTTAGTGCTTGCAATGGTTCCTGTTCGTATCAATGAAAGCTTTCCTTGAAGTGCAAATAGCAGATTCAGAGACGTGAGTCTTAGCAAAACTATGGCAAGAAGAGGAAGTGTTAAATTACCCTTTCTTACCCATTTATAGTACTAAAGATTATTAGGATTCTGTGTGGCATCTAAACATAGAATAAAAAATGCATGCAACTAGCCTTAAGTCTAGTTTGCCATTCATTCTTCATGGTGAAATCTTGCACAATGAATTGTGCCCTTGATGGCTTGTTCACTGAACAGAGGGAGAGATCAGAAGCATTCTGGGTATTCTACTTCTTATTTCCTGATTTAGCATTTTCTTGGCTTAGTTTTGAACTGGACCTGTAAAGATGATTCAGAACCACAGCTAGCAAAGCGAATCCCTTCTGTTGATCTTAACCTGTAAACGCCTAGATAATATGGGATTTGGTTACTTGAAAAGCCATGTTTTCCTGCATAGATCAACCTGAACTTGAAGATCCTGTTCAGAAACCCTACTCTGAATCCTTCTTCTACAATATAGTGATGGCTGTCTTGGTGGTGGCACTGGGGTTGTGGAATAGCCTCCTCAGAGATGCTCATTTTTCACCTTTATGGTCTCATCAGCACTAAGTGAAGACCATTTGTGTTCATCCAGGCCTCATACATAACTTCTGCAAGAAACGTATCCTCCTGTTCTATGCTGCAATTTTGTTTTCTTTCATTTTGGCATTTTAATGTTGTGTTTTATTCTTTTATTCATGTGAGCTGCCCAGAGAATACGTGTTATCAGTGCTCTGGATCAGCAGGTCAATGAATTGGAAAATAGGGTGTGTATAAACAGTAAGAGGCAGAATGAAAAGGTTCATGTGGAAACTTGAAAGTGACTGGACTTTCTGAAGCACTGGGTTCATCTGTCGTACAAGGAGTTTGAAGCCCCAGAGGGCATTTTAGCCCAGGAATGTTTTCTTTATAACAGGTTTTTAATAAAGCCGTTCGCGATTAATTAGACTAATACTGAGGGTAAACCCACAACTAAGCTATTCAGTTGCCAGCCTGAAGCAAATACCTCACACTAACTCTCCCTGGGCTTCTTTTATTTTTGTGCTGTGTGTGCAGACTTTCATGTTTGCGCTTAGTCACACACAGAAATGTTGGTTCTTCCTGAGAGAAACAGGGGTGTGTCTGTATATATAACATTTTTATTAGATCTTTCGTTCATCAGTTAACTGCTGACAAATATATTGTGTAACCTTTAGAGGTATTGCAATTCTAATTAATTAAATTCTGGAGAAAATCTCATTTAGGACCATTATGTTAATTAATCTATTATGGATGAGAGGCTCAGCAGGAGCAGTTCTTCCATAGTTAAGTCTGTAGCTGGTTTTCTTATAAAAGACACATTTATCTCTGCAACCCATATAGCTATGCTACTCACCTCATTCACATCCCAGCTTCTCTTCCTCCAAGTTAGTTGAAAATGTATACATATTATCTCATTTTTGTGTTATTGTTTATTTTTTAAAATGAAATGGAGGTTGACTTATCTGTACATTCAGTTGATATTTAGGTTGTATCACCACTATTGTACTGGAGCCAGCACTCACAAGGTCAAAGGACCAGGACTTTTTAATTCACTAGGATGATGACATCATCTTCCATCCCTCTCATCTTTCTTGTCTTTGAGCTTAGCTGCAGTTCTTGTAGTAGCTGGAGGGAAAATGGATTTTCCCCATCTATGATG